>JAPWTK010000132.1:960000-1140986 GCA_029963805.1 Aromia moschata
TAAAATCGTCTGTGTCAATGGTGTGTCCTTCTTTCAATTGAGCACACGAGTGATGGTTAGACCAGTTGTTAAGAGTCAAGTAACTTTTTTACTCCAGAGTCAGTTTCTATTTAAAACTCTTTGCATATTTTAAATGTAACAGAAAGCGTATAATTTTGATTTTATTCTCATTAAACGTAACTTTTAACGAACAGCTTGAGTCATATGTAAATATGATATAATGCAAAACCAACAGAATATTGGCTGCAACGAAGTGTCTATATGGCGATGACATGACCTTTTCATGTTTCATTGTTTCTTAACCTCCGGCTGCAACCAGATTTTAACGCAATAATCCTTTTGTTCTCAACAACGCTGCTACCAAGTTGATGTTGCAATATACTTGGCCTTGATGAATGAATATCTGTGTACGTTTTGTTTTCCTTTTGGTGAACATTTTTTATGAACACTTATACTCCTTTTTCTGTAGTGTAGTAATAATAATGGAAAATAAAAGACGTCGTGCGAATTATATAACATCGAGTTTGGTTTCATGATACTCCGAACGCATTAATTCGCTTGCCTCATGTCTTCCGGATATGCCCAATAATAAACCAGTTAAATTATGCCACACGAGTAAAAAATTACGACGATTGTCGTCGGCCAGACACGGCAATATCCGGCGCTAATTGACAAATGACTCAATAAATTATTTATCAGCTAACATTTCCTTTATCGGTGATCCGACGGACTTCCTTCATTTTCAGCCCCTGGCAAAAAAAGACGGCTACTGGTTAGCACTTACCAGCGGCGGACTGTGGAGTTTGCAACATCTCTACAACAACGTATGGGACCCACACTAAAAGGCTGATCACACAACGCCAGTGTCAAGTCAAGTCAAATGAAAAGTGGCCTTAAAAATGCTCTATCACGTTAGATATTCGAGATACTACTACGTACAAAAAGTACCCGGAAATTTAAAAAAAAAACACATACATTGTTATTTATTCATAAAAATGTATTTTGTCCTCTTCAAAGTAGGCGCCATCGAGTGTAATACAGCTATGCCAACGTTTAATCTAATCCTTCATATACTGCTCATAGGCCGCCGAAGGTATCGCCTTCAGCTCTTTCAGCAAATTTTGTTTGATGGCCTCTATCGTTTCAAAGCGGTGACCTCGTAGTATCAATTTTAGGTTTGGAAATAAAAAAAATCACACGGAGCCATATCCGGTGAATACGGTGGTTGGTCGATCGTATTTATTGAGTTTTGGCCTTATATTCGGTGAGATGGCGCGTTGTCGTCGTGCAAAACCCAAGCATTTTCCTTCCACAATTCCGGCCGTTTCCGACGGATACTTTCGCGCAAACGCCTCAAAATGCCGAGATAATACTCCTTATTAACCGTCCGTCCTTCTGGAAGGAATTCGGAATGTACCACGCCTCGATAATAAAAAAACCGACAGCATCACCTTCATTTTCGACCGTATTCATAACGCCATTCCGATGATTGACGACTTGTTTGCATGTCGTACTCATAGACCCATGTTTCGTCTCCAGTTATAATGCGTTTCATGAAGTTTATTTCACTATCGGCTCTGGAAACCATGTCAAGAGCAACCTGCTTCCGATGCTCTTTTTGAGGAACATTCAGCTCTTTCGGAACCAGTCTCGCAGCCACGCGTTTTATGCCCAAAATATCACTCAAAATACCATGAGCTGACATTGTCGATATGTCACACTCTTCAGCTAGTGTGTTTTGATTTTGTCGATGTTATCGGCTGTCGTAGAGGTCGATGGCCGACCGGAGCGAGGCAAATCTTCGACGACGTCACGGCCCTCTTTGAACTCCTTTTACCACTCGTAAGCCTGTGTTTGGACATATACGGATCACCTAAGGCCTTATTTAACATTTTCAAGGAATCGGCACACGAAATTTCGTTTGCGGCACACAATTTTTAACAAACGCGTTGTTCCACTATTTTTTTCCATTCCACTGCTGTAAACACACTGAGTGACAGATCGCACTCTAGACAGGCTTGGAAATGGATTGAAAAATTTCCTCGCAGTACTAGGTTAAGATATCTTGAAAATCTGACGTGATTCTGAACAATTCTAAATCGTATTCGGATTCGAAAGGAATGACTTTTAGTATATTTGTTAGTGACTCACGTATTTCTGTATAATTATAAACCTAAATATGATATACGTCGCTTGCTGTATCACGAAGATACGACAGATTCAAGTTTTCCCGGCTGCTAGTGGTTTAGAAGCGTCCATGAATATTAGTTATTAACATTTAATGGTGGATTTTACATAAATTAACAATACTAGTCCGTAATAATAATAATCTTATTCAGGCGACTTTCTTTTAGACGAAAAAAGAACCAGCGCAAAAGCAAACATAATTCCGCATGGCGTCAGCGGTCTGAACAGCACACGATATGCCTATTTGCTATGCCGCAGATCTGATCTATGCGAGGCTCGCTCTAAAGGTAATGAAATTCTAACAGTAACTGGCGCAAGTTGCTACGGTGCCACGAAAAAAAAAAAATAACAGTTACTTTTACGGATATATTTGGTAATATATGCGCTATATTAACCTATTATTTGGCGAAAAATAAAGCCAGACCATAACAGTCTGCTGAAAATAAGTTCCTGCAAGTGTTTAAAGCAAAATAGCGGACACTTAAATGTACATTTTACACTTATTTTCGTATGAAATCTGTGTCAAAGTGGTTATATAATATACTAAATTTGGTGTAATTTATTTTCGACTAAAAATGAATTCATATACTAATATTTCTCATTTTTTTCTATTTGTTTTTTATACGTCAAAATAATTCCGAAACATAAAATAATACATAATAATAAATATAGTATCAAGTTTTCATTTCACTTCCAGCGGCGTCGACCAGCTCACTCCCCATCTATCATGAATGACCGGTCATTTTTGACCCCTCAGATAGCGTGATCTTTTGCCTGTTACAATATATGTATGTTTTATTCACTCTAATAACAAATGTTTAATTTATTGAGTTCAATGTAGTGCTGACGCAAAAGACTGGTAGAAATTTCTAACACTATGATTTTCTTTTGTGTTGTCTATACATATCTATTAAAATGATTTGTAAAAAAAAGATTATTTGCTAAAGTATACAACGATTATTTGTTTCCTGTAATATGTTCTAATTACTTAGGTGCCTATTAATTTCGTCTTGAAATCTTCCAAAATCCCCAAACGTCGAGGTTTTTATCAACGTTTAAGATATTTTAATTAAAAATGACTAATGTATGTAGGCAATATGCATATGTAATTTAACCAAAACTCAGAAGTCGTCGCACTTCCTTACATTCCATGTCATACTAATAGCAGTTTCCTCTCGCTAGCAACAAGAGAACGTAATGGCAAAAAAATATAATGAATGTTGCGGACATTTTCACACGAAAAATTTTCGCTAAAATAAATGGCACGTATTAAAGTTGTCGTTACATTAACATAAAGCCAGCATCACACGGTACTTCTCGTGGTCAAAAAACGAGTTAGTTTATGCAAACGGATATAAAATGATTTAACCTTAATTACCCAGCACATGTGCGGAATTAATAAAAGTTCACATATTTTAATCATGTAGACATCCTCTGAATCTTCTTCTGTATTCTCTGTAAAATTCGCATATTAGTTATCAATAACATTTCCTGCTTATTATTGAAAACGATTTAACATGTAGAGATTTTTTTTAAAGATATCGCCAACGCAATCTTTAAAATTCGCTCGATATAATTCAGTTTTATACAATGTTTTCCAAAAACTATGCACCATATGGGAAAATTTAGAGAAAACTGATATCAGAATGATGCTATGGTTATTTATTATAAAACCAGAAAACATCTAAAAATAGGTAGTCAAAGCCATCTCTGCCATCTGTCTTTGAGATTACAATTTATAAAATAAGAAAAATGTGTTTATTTACGATACTTTCGCAAAATTTAAATAAGAAAAGTTTAGAAACCCACTTTGGACCTACATCTGTATCATGTTTGTCAATATTCCACAATTTAGTGTTTTAAATTTTTTTAAGTATTGGATGAAGTATTCGTTTGACTTTGAAAGCAGTTAAGAGGTGTTTTATAGTTGCAAATAACAGTTTCTTTCATTCGTTCAATTTTCTTTCAGTCAAAAATTAGAACTTTTGTAAAATTTGTTATTTAACAAGATAGATTTACATCTTAACCACTTTCAAAGTTAAGATAACTTTTGGTGGTTAAAACAAAAGAACTAAAAAAAAAATGAAAAAAACCAAATTGAACCGAATTGAAACCGAATGTTGACTACAAACTGAAAGTATACCTACTAGTAATTTTTACTGATTAACACGGTTTTGTATTGCTTTGTATAGTGTGTGTAGAACAAATTAAATGTAATACGAGCTCCTGTATGCCGTTTAACTTTGCCGTTTTTTTTTTCAGTAAGAAACACAGCTTGTCCGCACAACAATGCCAGTTCCTCAAATAAATGAATATAAGTTTAATATAACTCTTTCACAGAACCCGAAGTAACCGACATTGTGAATTATAAGTGTCTACCCGGTGAATAGGCCGTAATGATGTGGCATTCTGAAAGCCGGGTCGTAAACTTATTACTTCACGTAACTATTTTATTAAACAATGAGGCCAATCAAAAGCAATAACTTCAAAGTTCAGTAGGCCATTCCATAAATTTCATTTTAATTTTAATTGCTACCTTGCAGCACGCCTTTTCGAAATACGAGTACCATACGGCACTGTTTATTGCCGTTAGAATTGCTTCTCGAAGCTATTTTTGTCAGCAGAAAATGTGACATATCCAACATTCAACAAATATCATACATATATCGAATAATTTTAAAATATACAATCTGTGCAGTTTTTATTTTTGTTAATTTTTATTAATGTTCCTTGTCAGTAGGTCCTACCAAACTTGAACCCATCCCTATGGTTCCATTTTCTATCCACACCCACTTCAGTCAGCTGCCTTCAGTCACAACCCCACCACCCACTGTTACCAACCAACCAATTGTTAATATTAATATTGAAGTTCATTTGTGTTAGTCAAGTTTGTAGCAATCTTAATCTTAATCGGTTTATTAGTGACTTTGCAAGGTGAACACATAAAGTTTTCTCGTTTTTTTATGCATATGGGATAGCAGAATCAGAGACCACCATTACATGAAAACCAGTGTCGCCAGCTAGAAACGCATTTATTCCTAGAAAATTTCCACCATGAACATAATTTTGCCTGCCCTTCACATTAACTTGACCTAATGCAAAACTCCACAACTTGGTTCACAAATTAGAATATTTTTAAAGGATAACAAATTTGAAAGCTCTTTATCTGAGGTTGTAAAGGCTGATTGGACATCTTTTAGAATGGTGGACAAAGAATTGTTGGGAAATAAAAATGTGAGAACTATAGACAAATTGTTTTAAGCATTTGGTTAAAATTCTCAGGAAAATATCAACATGTGAATCCAGAAAGTGGGTTTTTATAGACGTCCATTTTGTTTTCATATTAATATGCCTTTAAAAGCCCTCTATCTGGATTCGCATTTTGACACTTTGCTGACAAATAGGAGCGAGGCTTACTGTAGATATGCATTTTCACAAGAGTATAATTTTTCCGATGAAAGCACTTTTTCCACCAATGGAGTGGTATCGTCGCAAAATTGTCGTTTTTGGGCACAAGAAATTCCGTCTTTTTCAGTTACTTCTAGAAGTCAAAATTTCAAAAAAGTGAATGTTTGGTGTGCAATTACTTTCAATCGAATAATTGGTCCGTGTTTTTTTAAAGAAAATTTAAATCAAAATTCATACTTGGAGATGCTAAACACATTCTTCTGGCCACAAACAATTTTTCTTAATAACTTTTTTACATGGCGTTAATATTTAAGGTAGGGTGCGTTAGGGGAAGTGCGTCTTTGGGCTAAGAGTGACTATGGTTCTCAAAAATACAACTACTATCAGTTTAACGAATTTCTATACCGTAACTATACCCCACAACTTTTGTTACCTGATGTTGATAAAACATAATTCTTGTATTTACTTTATAAAAAAAGTTAAAAGCTCCTAAACGATTAAAGATCAACAGTGTTTATAAAAAGCAAAAGGTAGGTTAACATTGCAGTAAAACGCTCTTGCCCCATAATAATTTATACATGTTTAGATGTAGTTATAACAAATCAAATCGCACTTACCCCAAATCATGGGGCAAGAGCGATTTTAGATCATTGAATCTTAAAAAAAATAATATAAAAATTAGGTTTGCTGTTTTTAGCTCATTATTCTCATAGTCAATTAAAAACAACCCAGAGGCAATATAAAAAAAAAGTTGCTCAACTTTCTTCATAAAACAAATGTTTTATAGTCTTTCAAAGTAATAATAATAAAAAAAAGTGGTCGCACTTCCCCTAACGCACCTTACTTTACTCTTCATTATTATATTTTGCTATTTTTGAACACCCTGTATGTTAAATTGAACAAACAACACACTCTGTGGACGTTTCAAGACAAGCAAAACTTTTTATGAAGAATGACTTTTTGTCGAAAAATTATTTTTTTATCCATTTCACCTATAGGTAACTCAATCCGGGGATACCCTGTATAAAGCTTGAGTGATGAACGACGTTTTCAGCAGGACTTAAAGCAGCGATGCCAGCTATTTTATTTTGAGCATATGTTATCAGACTATTGTTGACTGGTGATACAAACTGAGTCAAAATAAAAAAGAGGAAAAATGCGATACATTTTTAGGATCTTTCGCATGAAAAATCTACAAAGTTTTCTGATGCTGTATACTGAGCCTATTGTTTTGGTTGTAGTCACGAAAAACCGAATAATACGCTAGAATAAATATATGTAGAATATCAACTACAATTTTTGGCAGAATCGACAATGGCCGTCTTAAAATTTTTTGATGACTGTATCATAACAACAAACGTCACATTCATTGAAGTGGGCAATATTTTCAATCTAATTTCTGTAACTTCTCGTGAATGTTTTCATAACCTCCAGATGGTAACATAAGAGGACATATCCTTCATTAACTCAAATCTTTATGAGAAAATTGTATTGCCAATGAATTCCGCTTGATATTTATTTTGAATTAAATGGCCACTTGGGTATCGCGGAGTGCAGAAATTTGCATACACTTGTGCAATGCTCACCATGTTGCGTATGCTCACCCATTTACAAGACACGTTCGGAAAGTTGAGTTGTCTACGATAGTTTAATCTGTTCGTGGCAAGAAACCGCGGATAATGATAGTTTTATAGATATAATTTCTGCGTAAATAAACACTGTGACCGCTCGGACTACCACGGCGCGCCATATACAGACCAACGGCACATGTTCCTTTGCCACCGCTGGCTGCCACAGACCGGCCCGATTTTATTGTTATAGTTGTGACGATTGACAATGCTTAAGATAAATCGCGATTTCAGATACGTTTCAATTGGATAATCTACATTTATTGAATTTCTGTCCGCCTTGCGAGTAAGTAATCGTTTGTTCGTCGGGTCGACAATAACAATTCAACGGGAATATACGCAATTAACAAGCTCGGAGCTTTATGCGACGCTCTACATCCACCGCCTACTATTTTTTTACGAAGGCATACGGGGAAACACTTTAGATATATTATCTTTGATGAGGAGTGCGAATAGGTCATCGATATATAAAGACAAAACTTAGCTCTTATCTCCTATTTAGTCACATAGTTTCTCTGTGGACAGTTTTGGATAGGTTATAGGCTCAGCATTTTGATGGAATCCACTGATACAGGGTTTGTCCGGAACGTAATGTCAGTGAGCTTTGAAAAATGTTTTTTTTTTGGTTCTATGTGTACAAATCTTTAGAAACTTTCAAAATACATTCCTCCTGCGTCCACACATCGGTTCCAGCGGGTCTTCCACGCATCAAAAGCCGCACGGTAGTCGTTTTCCGGAATCGCCTTTAAAGCGTCGGTGCAAGCCTTCTGAATGTTTTTCACCGACCCAAAATGCTGTCCTTTCATTGGAGTTTTGAGGCGCGGAAACAGAAAAAAGTCTGGGGGGGGGGGGGGGGCACATCGAGGCTGTAGGGAGGCTGGGGAACAACGGTGATGCGAGGTAATCGGCCACGAGGAAGCAGGTGTGCGAAGGCGCATTGTCGTGGTGAAGCTTCCAGGATTTTGAGAAGTCTGGGCGGACGCGATTCACCCTGCGTTTCAGCCTCTTCAGCACCTCGACGTAAAACTTTCCGGTTACAGTTGTCCCCTGCGGAACGAACTCATGATGGACCAATCCCCGGCAATCAAAAAAGACAATCAGCATTGTCTTGATCTTTGACCTGGACATCCTGGCCTTCTTGGGGCGAGGGGAGTTCGACGTGTGCCATTCCGCACTTTGCCTCTTCGTCTCCGGATCGTATTCAAAGACCCAACTTTCGTCCCCGGTAACGAAATCAAGGAAAGCGGGGTTGTCTTCGTAGGTGTCCAAAAGTTCTTGGCAGGTTTCGACGCGCCTCGCTTTTTGATCGTCCGTTAGCACTTTTGGCACGAGCTTGGCGCACACCTTCCTCATTCCTAAAGACTCCGACACAATTTCGTGAACAACGGTTTTCGTAATGTCTAATGTTTCGGAAATTAAACGGACACTTAGACGACGGTCAGTGTTCAACAAGTCACGCACACGTTTCACATTGTCGTCGGAACTGGAGGTTGATGGCCGTCCAGCGCGGTTCTCGTCGTTGACATCTTCCCGACCTTCTGCGAAGGCTTTGTGCATCGGAAAATTTGCCTGTCCGAAAGACAATCGACGCCGAAAGCCTTCTTCAACATTGGAATGGTTTCCGCAGCAGTCTTCTCCAGTTTCACACAAAATTTGATCGCCATCCGTTGCTCAAGCGAACGTTGCATTTTTTCTTGCACCAAGTCACTGTAACGACTCTCAAAGAACGAGTGATGCGACCGCTACAACGACCGGTAGCCAACTGACGCTCGTTGGATCTTGTTGCCAGATCCCCCCACCACAATCCCAGCACGTAAAGCACGGGCTGGTGCGTACAGTCTCGGGAAAAAAATTCACTGACATTAGTTTCCGGACAAACCCTGTATGTGTAAGTGATGAAGATCACTATAAACTTTAAAAGAAAATACAAATTTTAGAGGAATTTCAATAAACGCGATAATTGTGGAGTAGCCACTACCACACCAGGGTAACTCGACTGATTTCTTCTTTATAGAATTGGAAATTTTACTTAGATGCGTTGCATCTGAAAGTATAAAAGATGAAAATGAAAATCGGACTTATTTTTTCCTTAGACCATGGTTCTAATGAACCTGCGAAAAAAAAGTAGAACTATCATCTACAATGGAGTGGACTGCTACTATAATGACATGGTAGATTAAAGGTCATGATATTATGTGCAGCTAAACTGTTACAATAGTTCGTGTAAAACTTACCCTCTTAGTTAAGAGGGTTGCTGGAACCTCACAAACTGGATAAGATCCGTAAAAACTTGTCAGCATCAGGTACATTTCAATGGTTGTATCCTTAAGTGATGTTTGCCATGGTGAAAAAATGTTTTTATATTGTGAAAATAGTGATTCAACATCTACCGATGCAATATTCGCTTACTTAAAATAGTCTTTGAATGCACTTAAGACGTCTGAAGATGTACCGTCACAAAATTGTTTCAATCTGGCGAAACCAGCGTTTTTCTGTAGGACACTTGTGATCTTTGTTTTTAACGCGCTCATTTTTTACATCATCTATAAGGTGTCCTACCACTTCATTTATTTCGTTCACTATTTACAGTGAGTCCACTAAAGGCAGGTTGATGGCCGTCCAGCGCGGTTCTCGTCGTTGACATCTTCCCGACCTTCTGCGAAGGCTTTGTGCATCGGAAAATTTGCCTGTCCGAAAGACAATCGACGCCGAAAGCCTTCTTCAACATTGGAATGGTTTCCGCAGCAGTCTTCTCCAGTTTCACACAAAATTTGATCGCCATCCGTTGCTCAAGCGAACGTTGCATTTTTTCTTGCACCAAGTTACTGACTGTTGTCATAGACAGTATAAAATCCGAGGGTATAATCGTAACAGCGGGACATATAAGAGGTTTTGTGCCTAATTTGCACATCTCAAACGTTACATATAGCGAAAATCTCAAGAAAAAATTCAGAGAGGGGCAAAAAACTAATGCAAGAGTATTAAATGTTCTAGATGACAATATTTTATTCACCTTAAAATCCGGACTAGTTGAATCTGAGAACTGTCTAACTGCCATAGACCAGGTTAAAAGAGGTGATCAATTTGCATTTTTTCGATGGCGTCATGTAATTTTATATTTTGGAAAATCGTTTTTAAATCCGTTTTAACAGATATATTTCGGAATTTTATCTGACTTTCCTTAATGGTGGCAGCCTCATTGGAATTGAACTCTAGTATGACAGCTTTTATTTGTTCAAAATATATAGCATAATAAAAAGCTGCCTCCAGCCATGTGCCTCAGTGTGTAAAAATCGGCTGTGGTGGTTCGGGAATATTGGGACACCTGCTGTGGAACGAAGACGTTTCGGAGATTTCAGAAACAATTTTTGGTACTTGCTATTAGTGCATCTACCTCCAGAAAACATTGTCGTTTTCTAGTTTTTCCCACAAGATGTAAAGCATAATAGCGAATAATAAACGGAATGAAGAAATCCAAATTTTTGTACTTCAGTTCTCAGAAGCCGTTAGATTGAAAGTCTGTGGTCTATATTTTACATCTGGAGTACAAAAATTTAATGAGACCAGTTGTTGATTATTATTATTAAATGTACCCTTATTATTATTAAATTGATTATTATTATTATTAAAATACGCCAATCCCATAATTTCGTGGCTGTGCCAAACACCTCAGGCAAATTTATGGGTTCACATCTTCTATTGACGTAAAAAAATGCAACAATAACTTCCAAGGCTCACGAATCCAATCCGAACATCAGAGCTCCGCTGCAAGAGATGAATTGAAATCGACGAAGACATGCAAATTGCAGCTAAATATCGTGCAGAGGAATTGGTTGAGTGTTATACAATTCAGCACTTGCCCGGAAAACATCATTAAAGGCCTCACACCCACACCAGCACGTGCACCGCGGCACAGCTAGTCGGTAGGAAGGTGTATTATAGGGTATCCGAGACACGACTGCCGATGTAACTGTAAAATAATTCTCTCCATTGACAAAAATCGTACATTTCGCAGTTAAGTTACTGTTAAAGGGCTGTTAATAGGCTTCTTCAAACAAACTTCTAAATCTACCTATTCCAACATTTTTTAGGGCCTATCCCTGCTGTACCGCTTCTGAAAATATGTAAAATTGCACGTCTCTTCATAAAAACCTTCGGTTCGTGTTACTGAGGGCCTAAAACGGTGTCATAATTTTTTTGCTCTCCCGCATAAGTTATTGACGAGCCACCACTGACATTTTGTGCACTTCCTTGCCACCGCACTGGCCTCATGACATGATGGAATGTAGGAAGTCTCAGGTCGAAGCAGTCATTATAAAATCGGAGTGCTTTTTTTTTCTCGATTACGAGGAAAGTAAACTATTATTATTCCAATTAACTTTGTTTCGCCAGACTTTCATGTAGCGCCACGAATAGCGTATGAAAGGATTTTTTTTTCGGGAATAATTAAAAATTTGAGCGCTACTTTCACCTTGATGATTGCTTCCACTGCCCACTCGCATACGATCTGAATAATTATCGTCGAACTATTGAAATTACCCGTTCATTAGGTGGTGTTTTCTTATGTTAATTTCCTTTGTGTTTTGAATGTTAATTGGCGCATTAACGTTATCTCGATGACTTCAGAAAGAACAACCATCGGTTCGTAATAGTTTTCGATTTGAATTAACATCATGCGCAAGCTTTGGAGTGGCAGAGGTGATTTACTTCTCGCGAGTGAAACGGCTGTGGCAAAGAGCCAACTTTACGGAGAAGCAGCAGGAAATACACCTGGCTGTTCACGTTGATGAAATAGAAATTGTCAACTACCCAAGTGTACGAGGTGTGGCTATTAAATAACCGAACTGATGCTGCTATCAGCGCGCTTCGAGCGTGTCACGACAAGTTTGAACTGGACTGTGTCTGGTGATACTTTCCCCACCCTGAGCTAGTTGGACAAGCCAGGGGGGCGCCCAGTTTGACTGTAGCAGTCGTTTGAATTAGTCTACGCACCATTAGACGCAGTGACGCGTCGAAAAAATGTTAAGTGTTCAGATGGCGCAACGGGTTTATCTCAAGTTTCTTGTTAAACTGAGGAAAACTTTTACAGATGCTTATACAATGTTAAAAAAGTATACGGGAATGAATGTTTATCCCGCACACAAGTTTTTGAATGGTTTAAACGGTATAAAGAGGAACGTGAAACGACCGAAGAAGATCCGCACCCCGGACGGCTCTCAACGTCAAAAACGGACGAAAACATTGAAAAAAAACAGTAAATTATTCGCGAATATCGTCTTCTAAGCATCCGAGGGCTTGCTGAAATAATAACAATCGACAAAGAACGTGTTCGCCAGATTTTGCATGAACCGCTCAAATGCGCAAAGTTTGCGCAAAAATGGTGCCAAAACTCCTCACTCCCGAGCAAAAGGAATCATGAATGAACATTTGCGCTGTCTTTCTAAACAACATTGACACTGATCCAGGCTTGTTAGACACGGTGACACTGAAGGGGGCAAGATTCGAACGTGTGGAAGCGGTTAAAGCATTAGCGACGGAGATTCTGAACCAGCTGACAGAAGCGGACTTCCAGCACTGCTTTCAACAATGGGAAAGTCGTATGGAGCGGTGTAGAAATCGCCAAGGGCAGTACATTGAAAGCGAAAAAGTTGCTACTGCAATTGAGGAGCTTGCTGCAAGAACAAGGCAGCTCCATTTTCAACGCATGACGAGGTTAGCTGCTTATAATTTCGATAAAAACGTTAGGCGTTATTTAACGCAAATTCCACACATCTCAGTGCATGGAGTATACATCCTGACATATGCTGAGCTGCGTCGAATTTGCGTTACATAACGTCTAATATTTTTATCGAAATTATAAGCAGCTAACCTCGTACACGTTGAAAATGGAGCTGCCTTGTTCTTGAGGAGCTTGCTGCAAGAAGCTCCTCGATTGGTAACAAATAATAAGTGTCCTGACAGCAGTTCAGTTATTTAATAGCCGCACACTTCGTATTTATTGAGATTTATGATGAGTTCTCGTCTAGTCGTTCTAATGGAACTAAATCGATAAAAACCAGGGTTAAAACATTTCCTATTAAAAATGCAAAGATGCTGAAATTGAGGGTGATCTGGGACCTATCAGAATGAAATCTCTGAAACGAACTGTATCCAAGAGAAAGTTTATGTGTATCCACAAAGTAGACAGGGTTTTTTCAGCCAACTTATGTGCAACAGTTTCTTTTATATTCAAGCCGAAGAAGCCTATCGCTCCGCGCGTTATCCATCAGCTCGGCATGGAAATAAGTATGTCAGATTTCCCTATCGAGCTTGCAAGAGCCTCTGCCAATGAAGGTGGAAAGTACCTGAATCCGAATAACTTACAATATTGCATAAATCTTCCGGTAGGATTTATGCAGGCATTCTCGAGATCTATATAAGACCGGGACTGCCTCGGAATAGCAAAGGACGACGTATTAAATATGTAGGTAGACGCAAATGCGACATAAATTAGCAAAAACAAACGATATTCTGATAACTCAATGCCCTGTATTTATTCAGTAACAGATCGAAATGCAAATGACGACACGAACTACGAATGGATCGTGATAACCTGGCACCGCTGGCTTGTACTACGGTCTGTTCGGAGATGTGAGCGATAACTAAATTGTTTGGGATTAATTTGTTCGATTTTAGTCGTTTCCTTCTGGTTCGTAAATCACGGAAATACTAGGTTTAGAAGCAAAGCGAACTGAGGATGAAGAACGTCTTTAGTACGTATGTGTGTTATCCAAAACATCATCTTGAGGAAGTGAAACAAGGAGTAGAATAATATACACCGTTGGTAAAATCACTTTCGGTCGGGAAGTTTACGTAAGGGATTCATTGGTTAAAGGGAAGGCCTACAGATCAATAATATTACACCCTTCACGGTGTCCCCGCCCACCATCATGACAGGTATATTATTATGGGTCTGTAGTTCTTCCCTCTAACCAATGAATTATAATACTTATTTCAACTTCCAGACCAAACTTTGCCAGCTGTATATACTTTCAAAACACTTTAATATCCAACTTAAATACTCGGCAAACGTAGGAAAATTAATCTAACTGGAAAGTTAATCCTATGAGCAACTGTAAACCAATTAACTGAGGATTGATGATGATTACTGATTATTATCAGATACTAACATGCTAAATACTGTAGGATAAATTCTTTTACTGGTTCACATGGTTAATTGCTGTTTTTGGATTCTCTATTATCCTTTACCTCACCATTTCAGCATTTTCCTTTATTTTTATACAAGGTCGTAAAAAAAATCGTTTTACTGATCGGTTACAATGGTTATAATGAACAACTGTATATGCAAAAGTCATCGTGTACCTCCTTTATAGAATATACTAAGGTCCCATCGATTTTGCTGCTATTTCTAAACTAAATTTCAATTGGAAGATTGGAAATTGTGGAACTGGAGAGACAGAAGATCTAAAGGGTCAAAACAGAAATATTGTATAATAGCTGACCTATTGACATAGCATTGTCCACTCGATACAATGTTTATATTTTGCATGGAGGAACAGGAAAGCTGAGTATGTGCTATGTCATTGTGAAGGACTAACAAGACTAAAATCCTAGGGAAGGAAAAACTAAAGGCTAGTAGCTATTGAGACAGTGGGGTCTAATAAAAGACTGGATAAAGCGCTCTAAATCCAATGGGAGTGCTACCATAGTCTTCTAGGAAGACGCTATAGTGATTACGACTATATGACCAGGCTTCGTGACTTCTCGTACATTTAATCTCAATCTCACTCTTGATGTGGATAGGTAGCTCTGATTTTAACAGTTGCTTGCCACATATTGGAACACCCAATAACAAATTTTCAGTTACAGCATCAAATTGGTCCCATTAACATTCCTCCTTTGTGACTCACAACCTCAACGACACACGTGCTCTTAATTTCGCATGTCCCCACGGAAAAGAACGCCGTAATTATCTAAACACCGGGTATGGAAAGCTAGAACTCTGAATACGTAGGTACTTATCCCGACTAATTCTTCTAGGCCTAAAAAGGAAGGTACAATTAAATGGTTATCAAGAGATCGAATGGCTCGGAGCTAACAACACAACGCGTTTTACGAGGGAACATTAGACCCGACGGTACCGTTGTTCGAGCAGCCTTTTACTCCATAGCGCCGTTACGAATTTCTAATGGTCGCGAGTTATTCAGCGTGTTATTTTAGCGCGAGGTGTAACAAAAATCGCGTAAGAATAATTATCGTACGTGAACTCGTTACGTTGTGGATATGTGTAATTAGTTATGGGCATTGACAGACCGACACGCAACCTTTCTGGCCGAGGAGCTGGGTCGGCCGATCGGAAGCAGTATCGGTTATTACAATGCGAATATGTAAGAGTAGCCACAGTTCAATTTTCTACGAAAGATAGTAATATTTCGTCAGATAAAATGATTGCATTAATAAAAAAATCTCGGAATAATTCAACAAATTGAGCAAAAAATTTGGTCAGCTTAGGAAAAAAACTTGTCTGCCTCACCATAAGATTTTGGAAACTGCTTGCAAAATATGGAGACATCCAAAAAAAACGTCATCAAAGTTGGCCGAGAAAAAAAAGACTTATTTCTATTCTTGATCGAATTTATAACCTTATTTACATGTCAAGACTGTCACATCATATGACAGCCATTGTTTATTTTACAAATTGTGACAGTCACTTGTCAAAAGTTTGACATAACCGAAAAGCTTAGACATCACCTCTATTTCCTTCTCTCTCGTTCATAGCCAGAGTTGATGACGTTTTTTTTGGATGTCTCTATATTTGCGAAACATTTGTTTTCACAGTTACCAACTGAATATAAAAACGTTTAATTATTGTCCTTTTTACATTTTTTTTATTTTGCTTAAGGATACAGTTACGGTAAAATTTCAAAAACAAGATGCTGGGATGAAGTGACAATTCAAATTACAATAACTTTTACAGATCTCGATATTTTGAAAAAAATTGCAAATTTAAAAAAACCTATTACTATCACTACCAACGTATTAACTAGACGATTATAAAACAAACGTACGTAACGTAACGTAAAGCCGTTTCTAATGTCTTCTGGTAAGGAAGTCATTTTTGAAATTTTTAATTTTTTGGAGGTTTATTTTGAATTTTTTTTTGCTCTTATAACTATTTCGCTGTTATATCATATGTCATATCATAATGCCACCAGCCGCAACTGCTAGCATTTGTAGTGTTTGTAGAATTTTTTAAATCCAATGTAGAAAGAGTGAATAATAAGGTCTGAAATAGAAGCTAAAAAGAGATATTTCTGATATGACGAAACGATGAGATATACTGGGTGACAGAGGAGCATTTTATATCTCTTTTTTATTTACTTTAATTCCATTTTAATAACTCCAGTGACCATGTAACCAAAACATGGTCACACATACCAACTTATTATAAAAACAAATGACAACGAGATTAATCGACAGCTATTTGGTCACAGACACCTTACAATAAGTGATAAGCTGTTATTTTAAAAATGAATTAGTGACTTTACCTGCTTCGTAAATAGTGTAATTTGTGCCACCTAAAAAATAATTGACTTGCAGCTTCCATAGAAGTGGTACTTCGAATGTTACCACGCTCCCAATATGGCGCTGCCAAGGAAAAAATCATTTTGTCCCTCTTCGAACTGTAATAAGTAGCTTGCAACCAACGATCGATAGAATGCTTCTAAAGTTACTATGAGCATTAAAATAGAATTGTGTCATCATAGTACACATATTAGGAGACAGTTAAAACAATATTTTAATGCTTAAAAACATTGTAGGTCGTCCCATTGAAGAGTTGGTAGCACTGAGGGATTCAAAACTTTGTCTCAATAAAGAAAGAAAGGGGATACACCATGATCCTGTGTTATCCAGTAGGTATAGCACTGTTTTGCTATCTTTTACTTGAACTTGCTATCTCACTTTTTCTTATTGTAGTGCAATCTCCTTTTCTACAAAATTTTACTTAATGGTAGATATATCATATCTACTCATTTTTTTCTTCTGTTACTTATGAGTATCAGATTCTCATTTCACTTCCAGTGGCGTCCACCAGTATGCGCGTCATGTACTGTGAATGGCCGCTCGGCCTGGCGTCAAATCACGGGTAAGAGTTTTTCTCTGTTGTGCCCGCAGGTACTTTTAGCCATTCTGCTCCAATCATATAGAAAACCGCAAAAGTAGAAATTACGCAATCACACATTAAATGGTTGATCTGGGATAAACAAAGGTTAATCAGTCTGATGACAACGCGGCGCGGTTTACTCGCAGATGATGATCGTTTGGACGTTATTTATATTTTATATACTACCTTCATCGATGTAATCAGCTCGGCTGTGCCGCGCATATAAAATAAAATATCGATGACATTGACATTACGGTAATTTAGTCCACATCGCTCCGAGCGCTCAAACAAAAACAAAATATTAAGATATAAATTTTTTCTCACCTTGCCGCATAAAATTAGATCTATGCGCAGATATCTAATAGATTTATGACGATCTAATTTCAGATAATTCGAATTGAATCTCGGCCATAATAAATTTCTTATGGTACTATTAAATAGAGCGCACACACACGTAGCAATTTAGGACCGGTAACGTTTTATCCAGCTCCCATAAACTTGGAATGCAAATCAGGCCGTTGCGCCATTTTGCAAATCACATTTTAAGTGTTGATAGTTTAAGTATAGCTTAAAGAAAAGAATAATCTGCAATGCTTTAAATAGTTGAATTAACTGTGATAACTCAGCTGCTTTTTCTCCCAAAAACGACTATATTTGAAGTATTTAAGTATCTAGTGTCTTGTACTTTGAAAATTTATTTGAACTGCAGTACACCAAGAATAGCTTTGCCTGCGAACTGCGCACAACGAACGTAGTACAAGATTGAGCGACCATTCTCAAGATATCTATGATATCTTCGACTTCTTCAGAAGCTGCTCTGAGTGGCACGTACTCAGAGCACTTCTCAAAAGCTTTCACAGTGCAGCTACAAAAGAAATGAAAACTATTTCAGGTTTTGTCTGCTGCGACCATGGGCAAAGCTCCTTTTGCTGCGCTGTACCTACTTTAAAAGCAACTAGGTATTTGTAAGATACAAATAATAAAAAAAATACGAAAATGTTCAATACTTAAGTACCTACCTAAGTTTCTTTAAAAGTCTTTTATAGAGTATCTGTTTTTTTTTAGGCAACCAATCCGTTTATGTAGGTAAAATGCTTTTTGAGTTTACGTTTCTCTTTATTATGTTTATGTTTTATACTTTTATGCATATTTTCCAAAAAGAAATGGTTAAATAACCTGAGGTTTTTGGCAGTATGTATGTATGTATAGAGACATCCAAAAAAAAACGTCATCAACTCTGGCTATGAACGAGAGAGATAGAAATAACGGTCATGTCTAAGCTTTTCGGTTATGTCAAACTTTTGACAAGTGACTGTCACAATTTGTAAAATAAACAATAGCTATCATATGATGTGACAGTTTTGACAAGTAAATAAGGTTATAAATTCGAATAAGAATAGAAATACGTATTTTTTTTCTTGGCCAACTTTGATGACGTTTTTGTTTTGGATGTCTATATATGTTATACATTTATGTATTGATCATGTAATATTTTGCAAAAGCATCTTCAGACACTTCTTTTCCGATAGACTTTGGAAATTGTCTTTATTACTTCATTATTACAACGTTATTAATAATTTTTCCTTCGTCTAACTTCCAGGATCCGAACACCAAGGGACTTTTAAGACGAGTTTCATATCTTCGACTTGACGACTAGAGGAAACTAATGTTTATTTCCTTTTAGAGTTTTAATTGTGTTCACTTACACTTCTTTTTGTTCTACCGCGGTTCACAAGTGTTATATAAATGGCATAAATCTTTGAATCTACCCAGATAACGTTGGGGTATTGTTGCCATGAGAACTAAAATATAAGGTTAAGGTGAGGTTATGAATGACGTTAACTAGGCAAAAGCAAAAGTATTCTCACACATTTGTATTGTTTCACGTTGTTAAGTTTTATTATTAATTTGTTGACATTGACTGTAAATGTGGCTTTATTATACGTACCGACATGCATAATTCATCTCATTTGTATATTTTGAATCACTGAAGATGGAAATTTTATCGACAATTAGTATGACCTATCTGTTGCCTGCAAGACGACAACTTCATATTCCTCCATGTTCAATGAAAGTGTATGTATATTTAAAATATTTGATTACTGTTTTATGATTTAGGTTTACTTCAGTTTTATTACGTGTTCCACTGGTTTGTTTTCTTTAAGATTTCACTTGATCTACATACATCCCCTCTAATGTTGATCCCTATTTTAGAAACGCCTTATACATGAAGGTAACTGCGAAGAAATAAAAGAACATTTTTTGAAACAGAATTGTATCGAATAACAATTGCCTGCAGATGAAAGATCGATTTACGTATACAGGGTAGGAAATTCTACATCTGTAAAAGACAAATCGTTTCTGCGCACATCCTACTCCCCTAAATTCTCCTGTTTAACTACCCGTATTGTATCGTTCGCCAGTCCAAACTGATCAACAAAATTTTAACAACTGTTGACAACACGTTGACGGATGTCGGCAACATACTTGTTGAGTACAGCAACTTGCTGTATCTGGATTTTGACTTTTCAACAGTGCTACACATCAAAACCAAACTCAATTTTGAAGTAAAAATGGAACTTATCACTGCTGCTGATGTTAATAATGTGTTCATCATCTGTGCTGTGCTGTGCTGATCTATACAAAAAACCAAAAATAAGTCGGTGGCAGAGAGTTTTAAAGAAATGAGACCGGCTATGGTGACAAATTAATGTCTCATTTACTTACTGGCAGCTAGTTCAGATTGACACAATCTGATTTCGAAGAATTTCTTTCTTTAATCGTCCCTAAAACCTCCAATAAAAATACTAACTACAGTACTATTATTACACTTGCAATAATACTGGCGATTGCTCAGCGATATTTAATTACAGGCGATGATACGTTTACGAATCTTGTGTTCGCTTGATCAGATCAGATTGAGCGTTGTTTATTTGAAATGGAAAACATGGAGTCAAGAAACAGGCAACACAATTCTTTGATGTCATGCCGCCCTATGTTGAGTAACTATCAAATTATTGCTAGTTGATTAGGATACATGTTGACGACAGCAATATCAATATGTTGCCAGCATTTTATTGGCCAGTATGTACTAACCTACCTTAACGTGGCGGCTCAAGGCGTGGCCTATTCCCTTCCACATATAATCTTTCAACTGTTACTCTACTATATCAGAGTGGACGTTTTCCATGCCTGTATTATTGAAAGACCAACTTTGTCCATGTCACGGTACTGATCTACGAACGACACGAGTTTCAGCGCAGATTCAAACGAAACCGTTGTGGCAGAACCGCGGATGGTTGCGAGCGACTAGTCATTTCTCTTCCGAAGTTCCACCTTCGCTCCGCCAATAAATTTAATTTCGAAAACGATAATTACAAACTATAAACGTCCAGATCGGCCGGCTTAGTTAGCGCGCGCCCCGCGGCACCGCGTACGTCCGTCCGTCCGTGCGAGTGTGAGGCGTTAGGGTGGAGGCAGGGCGGCGCGTTCACTTTCTCGCGATTAGCGCGACCCTTGACCCCCGTTTTAACGCCCTCAGAGCGGCCGGATCGGACACGCGATCGCCGGCACGGCACGCCGGACCGACCGTACAGGGTGTCCGCTTTTTCGAGGGATTGCGTTGGTAACTTCTAAATCGTCAGTAAGATACGAGGTAGGTTAAGTTCCAGCAAGATTCAGATTAAATTTTGGGAGCTGGAGATAAGGCTTATGCTTAAAGGTCCGTAGTTATATTCCCCTCTGGCGTAGTCAATTATACGAGAGTGGTTTGATAAGTCCGTGACTTTTAAAGCAAAACATTTTTTTTTCGGCAAAAAAATCATTTTATTTTTCTACATAATCTCCTTTTAGCTCTATACATTTAGTCCAACGTGTTCTATTTTTTTATTCCTTCTAAATAAAATGATTCCCGAATCATTCATTCGATCCTACCACCCAGCCATTTCTTCAGGTTTGGAAACTTCTTCTTATCAGAATCCGTATCCTCGATATGATCTCTTTTGTATAGCTATTATCCTTTGACTTTTATTGTATTAGAATTTGAAGCCTCCGTCTTGTTAGTCCATCACAATGACATAGCATATGAACTGAAGTGTCCTCTTTCAAGCAGAATCTGCATGTTGTGTCCTCTCCCAGACCAATGTGTCTATTTGGTCGGTCATATCCTATCCGTAGTACGGGATCTAGGTTTCCAGGACGACCTTTCGATTCGACTCAACAATCAAAAATCATGGATGTGAATTTCGACCTTATTGGGTCTTTTAAACAGTTTGTGTCAATTTATGTAAATAATGTGTTTATACAAAGAATAAAAGCTTGTTGAAATGGTGAATATCTTATTTTGGCAACTATATCTAAGAAGCTTATAAGATGCAGCTTAATCGATTTCAGAATATAAAAAAATACAAGTGGCCAAAAGCAAAATAAAAGGTAAGTATAGAAAAGCATAAATATGCACATTTTGATGAGAACATTTTTAAGTATTTTTCGGATTTTCTTGAACCTAGAAATTTGTGAAATCTAAACAAAGAACTGAAATATATAGTTATATAATCAGGGTATAAGGAACATTGCAGAGATAAGTGGGATTTATAAGTGAAATTATCTCTGAGATTAACGCGACCCAAGTATGAGAGTGGGGGGTGAACTAATCGCGAGAGAGATGGTGGGAATGCCCGCAGATCGATACTTAGTTAATTTCATCCCACCTTGACATAATTATGTAGCATTAATATTTGAGTATAGAAGTTGCCGCTACCTTCCCACCGAAAAAAATGACCACCTTGTATTCGTTTCCACCTCGTTCTACGATTGCGACTCTCGATTGTGGGTAGAGCGCGAACGCTTTGAGGAAACGCTTTCAGCCGCTATACGCTCTCGTATGGCCTCTTATAATGGCAATTTGTTCACGATCCCGAACGCTCGTATGATGTGTATCGGGCTTCGAGTCGGACGTGAAAAATACGGCCTCTATTTAATTTCGCCCATAAACAGTGGAAAGATACGCGGGCCTTTTTATAGTCCATCGCTTTTATCATTCCGTTCGTCCGTATACGCTGGTTCACGAGGCACTTGTGCATTCGTAATTCTTACATACAGGGTGGCCAGCAAGTGTGCTAGGAGCATAGAGGAGGTACAAAATAAAAGTAGTTTTTCGTACAACGCGAGGTGTGTAAATTAAGTAATTTTTTTATTCGAATAGAATTACAATTCAGCATTGTCTCCTTTAAAATAACCGTTGGGAAGCTACACAGCGCTGGAGACGGTTCTTCCATTCCTCATAGCAGTGCTGGAACTCATATACTGGAATAGCCTTCAGCTGGCGGATTACAGCCGTTTGAATGTTTTCTATGATCCCAAAATCACGTCCCTTGAGGTGATTTTTCAATATCGGGAAGAGAAAAGGTCACAAGGACTCAAGTCAGGCGAATAAGGAGGCTGAGGAGCCACAGGCATGTTTTTACTGGCTAAAAACTCGTTTACTGCAATGACAATGTGTGACAAGGCGCATGATGCAACATCCAGTCGTTCTTGATGATTGGTCTCATACGCATTACCCTTCTTCGAAAGTTTTCAAGAACCTCTCTGTAAAAGTGTTGATTTACTGTTTGGCCTGGAGGCACAAACTCTTTGTGGACAATTCCCTTGCTATCAAAAAAGCAAATCAGCATGCATTTGATCTTCGACTTGCTATTTTTGATTTTTTGGGTCTTGGAGAGCTTGAAGTGTGTCATTCCATGCTTTGCCGCTTGGTTTCCGGGTCGTACTCAAACACCCAAGTCTCAAGTCACCAGTAATTACACGTTTCATAAAATGGGGATAATTTTCAGTCGATTCCAAAAAGTCAAGACACCTTTCTCTCCTGTTGTCCTATTGTTCCTACGAAAGGTTTTTTGGAGCCATTTTTGTGCAGATTTTTCTCATCCCGATTTCGTTAGTCAAAATATGATGAACAGTGGTGTGATTCGAATTTAACTCTTCCCCGATCATTCTTTTCGTCAACCGACAATTTGAACGCACAAAATCTCGTATTCTATCCACATTTTCATCGGTTCTTGAAGATGAAGGCCTTCCGCTGCGTGGTCCATCTTCAATCGACTCTCTTCCTTCTGAAAATGCCTTAAAACATCGAAAAACCTGGGCTCTTGAAAAACACTGTCTCCATAGGCGTGTTGAAGTTTTGCAAAAGTATCCGTTGCGCTATGTCCAAGTCTGAAGCATAACCTGATAGCACCCCATTGCTCAAAATTAGTGTCCGTCATTTTTAAAACGCACTAGAAAAAAACGGTTTACAAAAACAGTCACAAAGAACAAACAAATGACTCTAACAAGTTCAAACTTGTACTGAAGGTGCAACTCCCTTCAGTCCCGTCTCCGCAGTGTTGCTAGATCGGGCGCTACGTAGCCAGTCTCATTACTTATTTTACACACCTCGTATGTAATTTTCTCGTACGGTGCTCTCCTACCGAGATATCAGGCTCCAAAGAGGTGCCTTGAACAATACTTTTCTGGCAAGAACTTTTATACCTCTTTGTAGATTTAGTTGTGTCATAAAAGCTCATAAAACTATGATATTAAGGGCTATTTCAGTTCATTGAGGAAATCAGAAGTGGACTGACCCAAACACAAATGAAATTGAAATATTTGGCAGACAAAATATTGAAGTCAAAAAATAATATTTTGTATTTCCCTCGATATTTTTTGTTCTTAGACAGATTCCAGACTAAAGGGATGGAGTCTTAATTCTTTTACAGTAAAACAAAAGATTCGTATGAACATGCAAGTTCATACGCAGGTGCTCATAGTAAAATAATATATGGCAGCAGAGTATTTTTACACACTGCAAAACAAAAAAAAAGGCTATCAACTATCAACACTTCATCTTATCATCGATCAAAATATACGCTGTATCTTACAAAATGTATTGCGAATATAGATATTTATCGCAGCTTTTTTTAAGGAGATTGTCGAGTCAAATATCCCCAATTAAAATCTAGACACAACTGAATTTGATTTGTTTCCTGTCCACATGTAGGTATCTACTTATTTAGTATATGACTTTATTTACGTTGTTTATATAACATGACACTTAAAATCGGACACGTCACATCCTTCATTAGTCATTCAGATTTTTCACATGCATAAGTAATTGCTTACATAAATTCGCACTAAAATAAACGTAATATTTCTAATACAAGGTGATAAAAATTAGCTGTAGGAGTGATTGAAAAAGTCAATTAGAGGACACCGATTTTTTGCTTTTGTATTTTCCTTTAAATATTAGTTCTTAACCCGCCAATCTTTAAGCAACATTTTCCCCTTCATTTAACTAAAAAATCTCAATTTTATGAAAAAATCCATCCCGTTAAAACAACAGTTTTTTATCAAAAATATTCGAATAGTTTTTGGCATCCTTTCAACATTTTCGTTTACTTAATATTTAAGAAAATTAAAGAGATACATTTTTAAGTAACGCTCAATTACATTTTGGACAATTTAGGCCAGAAGTTATTATTGAGTTAGCATATTCCCTTTTGCGTTCAAAATTCCCGCGAAACTGAGAAATTTCCCTCCAGTTGACAACATTGTACTGACTAATCTATGCAGTAGGCGTTGGAAGAAATCGACATGCACTTGTTCAAAAGCAGGAGGAAATTTTGAATCAGCGCAGCGCCCAGCATGCGGCACCGGTAATCGTGGGAAGTCAAGCCGCAACGGACTTAATAATGTTACAATTTTAGCACCACACTGAGCCGACACAATTTTTATTACAATTGATTTAAAATGACCGACTCAAATTTAATTAGAAATTACGGCATGCCGTTATGTCGGGAACAGACGCATTGCGGAGAATCACAGTTTACCTACACTGAAAAAAATAACACATTGACAAATCGGAATTCCTTAATGTTATATACGGGGTGATAAAAAAAGTGTCACATACTTTGAGGGTGGATAGTATGTTCCAAAATATGCAGAAACGTTTCATGAACCAGGGTACCCAAATGAACGGTTTTGGAGATACGAAACCGTTTGCTACTTTAAAATTATTATAGTAATTCAATGAACAAACGCTATGTCAACAAGAAACAGGATATTTTTTTAAAAATTGTAATCTGCATTCACAAAAATTTAGATATTTTGGGTTTAAAATAATAAGGTGAAAAAACTTTTAAAAAATGGAAAAATTCCAAGTAGTCACTTTTCTTTTATAATTTACCAAATAAAAAATTGTTTTTTTCGATAGAATTTACGTTGTTCGAATACGTTTTAATATGTAAAAAGAAAATTGAACTGTGGGTGAGATAAGTTACCTGCTAAACACAAAGGATATTTCTTGTTTTCTTGTAGTTTTAGTAGTTTTCTTGCCAGTCATGTCGTCTAGGAAACACTTTTATCAGTGTAGTTCTATCTGAATCGAAACTCGAATCGCCTAAGGCTGACGCTGTCTAGTTAGTATTTAAATTAGGTAACAAAATTTCTCTAATTGATCTTAGTTTAGACAGCGGCGATGGTACAAGTGTTTTTGGTGTCGGAATTCGTTTAAATACTCACCCCGCCCAGTTTCGCAACAGATCTGTCTGAATGTCGACCTTAAAAAAAATAGATAAATATTAATAATTATATAACACTGTAAGTAATAACACAAAAAACAAAAAACTAATTTGTGACAGTAGATCGTCGTCTATAGATTCTGCGACTTGTGTATCTTGAAGCTGGACTCGCATTTCATTGGTCAAATAGGAACCAATAGGAAACAAATAGATATTATAATAATAAATATAAGCAGTTATTTGAAGACTCAAGAAGTCAAATATTAGAAATATTGACATATATGTATGTAAAGAAAATTGAAGTGGTCCCAACACAGATCCCTGCGGAACACCAAGTGCTAATTTAAATTAATCGCATGTGTTGTTGTAAAAAAATATGTACACATGTATATAGACCTAGATAGAGTACTTAAATCAATTGTTTTTAGTATATGTAGTCAATATAATCATTCAGAAGTATTTAATTCTAACCATTTCACTTTATTTTCATCTAAAATGTGTAGCTCTATAACTGTCTATATCTTCCTTAAATCAACAGTTAATTTACTTCGATGTTTTGCAATGAATTATATAATATTTTATCATCATTACCTGATTCAATTCTCTGTTCAGCAATTTCCCGAATTATCGACCTCTTATTCTACTATACAGTTGTTGACAAATCCTTTTTGAACAATGCCGATGACATGATGACGGAAGGTAACAAACTTGCTAGCATTTTTCACAAAAGCTTTTGTTATATAAAAATTATCGGAGTCGTCATTATCATATCGCATTCAACAAAAGCTTAAACATTCGGGTCCGAACTGGGCACCATAAAAGAAATCACGGTATCGAATAAAAATCTAGAAAGTTTAAAAAAAAAATGTTAAAATTGCGGAAACGCGATTGTAACGAACTAAATGTATTATTATTTATTCACAAAAGCGTAAATGTTACATAAAATGCTATAGTTATTCTTTCAATTAAACAAAAATATAAAATAATGTTCTTGTCGAGTTTCTCTTTTTGTCGGATTTAGTTGCAAAGCTGCGCAATTTTCACTTTGCACTCTCCTTATTGTGTTAATTAATTTCAGCACATATAAATGTTTACATTGTTCGCTAATTGAATAATAATATAAGCAAGTATAACAATTATTGTTTCATACTGAACATGCCTACGGGTAAATGATTATTAATGTTTGTTTCTTTTTTTGCAGGTAAGTCCAAGGACGTTACGTTGGGTGAAAACGACAAAAATGGTGTAGTTGACATGAACAGTAAGTTTCTGTCCACTTTTTTATTATTTTGTATGACTGTTCAACCGAAAATATTTGTGTTTATTTAATATTACAAAATACTTTATATAATTTTAATGGTCACAGTAAAACAATGCGCTTGTTTCTTTAAAAAAAGATTTACTTGAATATGACACAGCTCTAGAAGTTTATTTAGCCTTCTTTCATAATTCTTTGTGTTTTCTGACGGATCACGTCATATTCCTATATGTTTTTCTATGTAATATATAAGAAACGTGTTTGCAGCCACAGCATTTGAAAATAATACAAAAACTATATGTTCATACCTGTATAGACTGTTGTAAGTACAAAGTTACTTGGCAAAGATGGCGTATGTAATTTTATGAATGTTTTAGATGTCAAAGTTGCACTAAAATGGTTTTCCAGCGTTTTTAAAAGAGAAGTATCTCAATTAGACAAAGATTCATACCACATATTAGTGTTGCGGAAATATTATTTTACTACATTCATTTTATGACTCCCCATACCGAGATCATGGTATTAGTTGTGAATTAGGACCGTCTGTTCAAGAGTGGACATGTTCATTTTTAACTTAACTTACGTTTTATATGGATTTATTGTATTTTTTATAACGACTATTCAGTCTATTGAGAATTATTGAAAACCGAATAGATCCCCTAAATGTTAACGATGCTTAAAAACGGAGATTTCAATTAAACACATGTTCATATCAGAAATAATACTTTGCCATGTCAAACAAAACAGGACACGTTCTTTATTTTTTTTCTTATAGAAAATGGATATTTCAATAAAAAGAGACGTGTATGGTATTACAAAGCCTAGGGTTATTTTCAATTTCTTAGATAAAAAGTATATGGAACTCTATAACATTCTACAACAACATCCTTCATATCGCATAAAAAACCGCGAGATTCCTATTCATTACAAGCAACAAAGAACAACCAAGTTTGCAAGTACAATACGAAAAATCGAAATAGTTTCACCACTTGTTTTACCGAATCCGTTGTATGTTTTATCAACATAGCCGACTAGAAGCAGTAACAAAGTATCAACTGGATATGACATAATTCTTTCATTATGTATGTATGTAGTACGTATTTATATCTATGTAGTACGTATTTAGTATCCAATGCAACAAAAAATTAAATTCAATGTATCAACTGCTAAGAAGTCTCCAAGTTTTCTGTAATAATTCAGGGTATTGATACCAATCGCTTAATCCTTGCATTAGTTCTATTCCTACAACAGGGTGTTTGCATGGATCATGTTGTGATTTCATCCCTATAAAAATAAAGATAAAAAAACGTATCTAGAGAGTGTACCTATTTATTCTAGATCGTCATGTAAGCAATATTTCAACATGAAATAAATCGCTATTAAGTGGAAACAGTAGACAGTAATTGGTAAACAAAATATGAATTGCGATCGGTTTTATGCAAAGTTATGCATTTGTTTCGTTAATAAATTTCCAATGGGCAATTATAACACTATGAAATATTACTTAAGTCAATTTATATTTAGCCTACCAGATTAAATAACATAAACTTATGCAAATAAACTCCGGCAAGAATATTTAAATGAGTGAAGAAATACGCACAATTAGTAGTCATATAATATAGCTGCACAGCTTAGGTATATCCATACGTATAATTTTATCATTCATTAATATTGTGCTGAGTATGATACAAATACTGTTGAAAACTTAGCACTTTAAAAAAAAGTACAAGTTGTGATGAATTAGAAGAATCAGAAGAATCAGAAGCAGCAGAAGAATCATCTTTGAAGAATAGTAATTGTAAATAGAAGTAATGGTAAGAAGAGTAATTTTGCATTATTTGGTAATGTGTTGTAATTTTTATTTATCTTTTTACTGATATCTGAATACATGTTGCTGCCTATGAGATACATATGTAGTCGGTTTAGAAGTAAAGCCAATAAAGAAATATAACGAAACAGAAACAAAATGTTATTTTGTAAATTTCAGTTTTATTAAACTTTAGAGGACGGAACTGGCACGAAGAATATGTTCCTCGCCTTGGCACAAAGAATATGTTCAAACATCACAATACTGGGGTTTTAGGGTCGCCAATTACGAATCTGAAGTCAGATTTTAAAAATTTAAGATGGCGGATCTAATATGGCGGACAAATCCTATATGAGGGACAAAGATTTTTTTTAATTCGAACCGAAAATTATATTTACGAGTTTTTGAGGTCGCTGATGACGAATCTGAAATCAGATTTTAAAAATTTAAGATGGCGGGTCCAATATGGAGGACAAAAATCTCAAATTTGCTCGAAATCGGACTGAAAACTGTACGCATAGGTTTTTGAGATCGCTGATTATGAAACCAAAATTTTGTTTAAAAAAATCAAGATGGTAGCCCCAATATGGCGACGAAACTTTTTTAAGTTAATCAATTGTGGAATAAAATCTATCCATTTGTTTTTGGCATCATTGATTACGATTTGGGGATTGCTGATATCAGATTTGTGGAATTAAATATAACTGATTCATTTGAATTTCAAAAATCTTATAACAGATTCGTGAAGAGATAATAGAGTTATTCTGTACTCTGAGTTATGTGTGTTTTAGAATGCTTTCATTTACGTTTACGCCTCTGGAACGACCACAGCAATTCATAAGTGTCCTCGAAGACCAGATTTTGACGTAGGTAATAAAACACGGCGACATAATTGCCATGCGCGTTTAAAGTGACACATCCTGTATATATCTAATGAAGCAATTACTGACGCTTCATGTAAAATGCATCCTTTAAGTGACGGCTCGACGTTTTAGCGTGTAATTTTCCTGTTAAAATCGTATAATAATCGCAGAGTGCCAAGCGGAATCAGGTTAATTGACGACCCTAAATAATAAAATAACTACGTATTTCTGTGCCCACTATGTAATTCACTGCGGTACAATGAGATGTACAGATGAGAATGTAAAATACATATACGTATTTATATACAAAAAGGATTCCAAAAAATCTTGGAACTGACAGCATGAGTGTTGACGTAATGCCCAATTAGAAAAAAATTGGACTGTACTTCAATGACCATACTGTAGCCTCTTTCACAACTCAGCTATACTCACCTGCAAAATGAACCGAAAATTACGGAAATTTCAGAAAATTCAATTTCAATTAAACTAATGTGTATTTTATTTTCATTACCCTACCAAGTTTGAAAAAAAGTTAAAAAAATGCTGACATATTAACAATAAAAAAAGTAAAATAAAGTTTGAATTCTAAGGGCACAAAAAGATTTTTTTCTCATAAAAAAAGTAATAAAACCCCTGTTTAAAATTTCAGCTCTGATCTAGATAGTCAAAAAATCTTTTTATTTTTTTTTTCGATTAAATGTGTAAAGTTAGTTCGATATAAAAAAACAATTCTCCCAAAAATTGAGCTCAACATCTTAAAAATTGAGCTGGCGCATTGGGGGGTTCCCTTTCCCATTTAAAATACATGGGAACATTTTTTTGTCTTATTTTTGAAATAACTACATGAAAAACTTTTTTCTTCAAATTTTGGTTCTTACCATCCCATAGAAAATTTAATTCTCTACAAAATTGCTCTTGTTTTTTTTTTTCTAAACTCAACAGAAACGAAGTTACAGAGCGCAGAATAGGAGAGAAAAAAAATCAATTAATTTATTACAGAAAAATATTTTTTGATTTTTATTTATCAAATAATTAACTCACTATATTTATTCATTAATTAACAATTCTCAAAATTAATATAATTTTAAAACAACAAAACAAACCTTAACAATAAAACAGAAATTAATTTTATTTGTTTACTGTTGACTCAACAGTAAACAAATAAATTCATAAATCCAATAAGTAATTGTAATATAGTTAATTATTTGATAAATAAAAATCAAAAAATATTTTTTTCTCCTATTCTGCGGTATGTAACTTCGTTTCTGTTGAGTATAAAAAAAAAACGTAAGCGCAAATTTGTAGAGAACTAAATTTCCTATAAGACGGTAAGAACCAAAATTTAAAAAAAAATGTTTTTCATGTAGTTATTTCAAAAATTAAAAAAAAATAAAAAATCCCCATGTATTTTAAATGGGAAAGGGGACCCCCGATGCGCTAGCTCAATTTTTGAGATATTGACTTCAATTTTTGGGAGAATTTTTTTTATATCGAATTTTAGAGACATTTAATAGAAAAAAAAATTAAAAAAGTTTTTTTGACACAGTCTACCTGATCGTTTCTCAGCAGAAATGCAACAACAAGTACTATTTACACTAAAAAAAAATATTCAAAAGCAAGAAAGTGTTTTGGTGTAAATTTACTTCTACGCCGAAAGTTTCAATTCTCCCTCAAGTATCATTTTATTTACCATCCTCTTCATTTTACATATTTACCATTTTTAACGTTACTTCTATTAAAAATATTTCTATATTTCTTCTATTAAAAATGTTTATATATTATGTACAATGCTGTGATAAAAATAAATGTTACTTGTAGTAAAAAGTAGTCCAAAAGCCGGATTCAGTTTAAGACAAATTTAAATGATGTGAAGGGATTCAGCAAAAATGTTGTCTTTACTGGATTCTACGTGAAATGTCGTCTATAAATGGTTTTTACTTTTTTAAAATCGGTTAAATATTGAAAAGATAAAGACGCACTCATTTGTAAAACTAACCGTGTACATTTATTGCTTTAAATGTTTACTAAACATATTATTTTGCGGGATGTTTATTAATTGGAAAAACTTTGCTTTAATTGGAATAGGAAAGAAAAAATAAAGAACCCTGTGCAATTTGACTTTTCTACACTATAATATAAAATAAGTTTTAACACCCCTCTTCCCAAATTTTTTTCAGCCCCCCTAAAGATCAGGGCTGACTACGGTCCTGTCCACAAGCGGCTTTTGTGCCCGAACAAATTCGATGAGGTATTTTTTTAATAGTAACTAGTTTAAATTTCAATTTCATTTTCAAGATGAAGATTTTCTGAAATTTCTGTGATTTTCCTCCTTCCGAATCTCCATCGAAGCAAATTCGGAAATATTATTACGTTGCATTAGTCCGTGCGACGGGGATTTTCGCGGTCGTTTTTTTGCCAGGAAACGCGATTTATTTAGGAAACCCGGGAGACGCGAGCGGCTCTACATATTTCACGGTACGCGGGTTCGGTGACGCGCCACTAGAGTGCGCCAGCTGTCTAATGCTCGCCTTTACACTCCACCGGAAAGTCGGTGGACCAAAAACGAACATTTTAGAGTTGCAACTCGAATAATATACACGCCAGGAGTTTCCGAGTTATACCGCCTCTGTAAAGGATATGTATGTCTAATCTAATGCGTATGTAACTTTAAAACTGAATAATGTGAATGAAAAAAGTTGCTAATAGTGTTACTGATTGACTATTTCAGTTTTCAACACCCTTACTTATTTTGTTCTTATAAAATACAAGATTTAGGTTGAATTAGCAAAGAATGATTGGATTTTAGAGCTGAATATTTAATGGTGATTTTAAAAAAAACATACGATTTTTTTGAAACACTTTTTTTTGTCTAGAATAACACATATAATTCAAAGAAAGATTCAAATTTTCGCCATTTTTGACTTTAACTGTATGCCAAATGATTATCATGATGGGACATCTTCAGACAGTTCGAATTGAGGTTACTTTCCACTTTGGTGATTCATGGGGATCAAACTAAGCATTTTGCATGGTCTTGCATTAAGAGGTATGACACATAATTAAATTCTCGATTGTGTTATGGGGTTTAGGAGTTATGGGATAATAGAAATATGGGGTTACGTAAGCCAGCTAACATTATCTTGTAAAGTTTTGGACGTATATTGGACCAGTAACCAGACTTATGGGCCTAAGTCGCCGCAGCAGTAACTAGGTGCGTTTTGAAAACAAAAAAGGGGGGCAGATATTTTTGTAAAGCGAATTTTCGTTAAAAAAGTATTCTGGTTTAACAATGTCCAAAGAAGATACTTCAATATTGGTAGGCGGACTTGCCAAACTAAAAGAGCGAGAAAACTATACAATATGGAAATTTCAAATGAAGAATTTGTTAAGACATGATAATTTGTGGTATGCAGTAGCAGGTTATCCCGATGGTGACTACCGATAAAACTACGAAAAACCGGAAAGATGAAAGAGCTGTAAGCAAAATCAACCTGATGAGCGAAACATGTTGCTTATCTCACGTAATGCAAGCAGAAACAGCCAAGCAAGTGTGGGATGCACTAGAATTAGCATATGAAGATAAAGGGTTTTGCGGTTCAAGACTTATGAGGTTCCATGAGCCAAATGACACTGAAAGACTTTGATCCGCCATATCTCAAACGTGAAAAGTAGCCGCAACTTGTAATTTTCTAAACGTTAATGGCATAATCATAAACTATCATTAAGCAAACATTTTTAATTCAGATTCAAGGCTGGAGAAACAGACGAAAAATTACATGTTTTGGGGTCTATATCACGTGACACTGCCGTTCAATTGTTTTCTTTTTTTAATCGCCATTAGGTTCACTACAAAAAACTACAATGCTTCGCTAATTTTATTGAAATCGAAATCTTTTATTACAACTGCTTCAAAAGAGGTATTATCTCCATTTAGTGTCATACCAAACTGACTATTATCAATTAATAATTCATGTACTATTAATAATATTTTATTTCAGTGTAAGTTTCACTTAAATAATCGCTTCTCTCAGTGTAGAGTTTTAGTACATATGTAAACATTTACACTTTTACACTTTAATATGTATTACACAACTTATAGTAATTATTACACAAATTTTAGTAATTATATTACACAATTTTTAGTACATATGTAAGTATTTAAACAGACGTTTTGCGGGATATTTTTGCTTGAACTTAAGTCTTCTTTGAGACCTATTCCTTTCGAGGAGTAATTAAATTTTCCTCATTAATTTCAAGAAATGGAACTCGGTGGAGACCCCTAATAAAGATATTATTGATGGCTGATGCATCGGCGACCCAGTAAATAAAATATCTACATATTATTACCTGTAATACTTTCCGACGATGGGCAATAGCTATTTTCAGAAGCAATGGCTCAGAACGGGTACCGGAGCTAGGCCAGAATGCCAGACATAAACCGACGTAATAACAGCATAGGTGTCGGATATGGTAGATAAAAAGGCTTTTCTATAAACAAAATAAGTCGTAATAACATTGATTCCGACGTCGTTTCTTCGCTAGGTTTACTGTTGATCCCTGATGGCTTGCATTCCTGCAAAATACTATGGTACCGGAGTAAAATATACATTTTCAATTGGCAGAAAGCAGTTAACTGTCCCAGAATTATTAATATTATTATCTGTCGTTGATTGATTTAGATTCAATTTTCTATCTTATTTTTGCAGACATACAAGACAGTTATCTGCTGATGATTATTACTATTACTGCGTCTGATGTATCTCATTTGAATTCAATTCTACTTCACGTATTTGTACTTGTTTTACTAGAACTTGTCAGATTATTATTTGGACATGATGATAGTTAATTTGCCATGGGTATGTAAACAGTAAAAATATAACTACTTGTAACAAAATTATGATATAAGAAATTCAAAAATATTGTCACGTAATCGATATCTTCTTTTGTCATGCCAATTATGTTTGAGTATTCGGTGGTTTCTACTGTTGTTAAAATATCGCAAATAATAAATAAACTGTTAATAATGTTATCGCGGTTCGCATCATCAAGTTTGTTTCATGAATTTGACAGAACTGTGTCTGAGCTCGCTGGACCAGCCAGTAGGTCTTGAATTAGTCTACGCACGAGTGATGCGTTGAAAAAATGTTAAGTGTTCAGATGGACCAACGGTTTAATCTCAAGTTTCTTGTTAAACTGGGGAAACCTTTTACAGAAGCGTATGCAATGTTAAAAGAAGTGTACGGGAATGAATGTTTATACCGCACACAAGTTTCTGAATGGTTTAAACGGTTTAAAGAAGGACGTGAAACGACCGAAAACGATCTGCGTCCCGGACAGCCCTCAACGTCAAAAACGGACGAAAACGTTGAAAACATTGGTAAATGAATCCGCGAAGATCGTCGTCTACGCATCCGAGGGCTTGCTGAAATAATAGGAATTGACAAAGTTTGCACAAAAGTGGTGCCAAAACTCCTCACTCCCGAGCAAAAGGAATCAAGAATGAACATTTGCGCTGACATTCTAAACAACATTGACACTGATCCAGGCTTGTTAGACACGGTAACACTGAAGGAAACAATATTAGAAAATGTGGAAGCGGTTAAAGCAAAAGCGACGGAGGTTGTGAACCAGCTGACAGAAGCGGACTTCCAGCACTGCTTTCGACAACGGAAAAGTCGTATGGAGCGGTGTAGAGATCGCCGAGGGGAATACATTGAAGGCGAAAACTACTGTAATTGGTTGCTACTGTAATTGGTAACGAATAAAAAGTGTTAGGACAGCAGTTCGGTTATTTAATAGCCACACCTCTTATGTCTATAATATAGAATACCTCGTTTTAAATATCTTTATTTATTAAGAAATCCTTTCCTCCAAAACTTTATTTGTGTCGTTACACTTATTCATATCATACCTTCAAGTATTTTTTTGAATATCAGTGAGTAATCACATGAGATGAGTTTGTATTGTTTGGAATTTGAAGTTACGTTAATATACCATAATTAAGGTGTGACTTACAATCGATTTTGGACAAGAGTCCAAACCTGATTGAAGGATTTGACCTCTTAGAATTAGGTATACTATGTATTTCGAGATATTTATAAAAAACGCACCACTGCCATATTTTATTTTTTTCTGATTAATCAACATTCTACAGGTACTTGAATAAGTAAACCGACTACTTGTCTAAATGTATAATAATGAATTATGTAAGTGACTTTTTTAGAGACCTTCAAACTATAAAATATGAGGCAATACTTTTGAAATCTCAATAAAGCATATACCTTTGTGGTCATTATCAGTTTTGTTTCTAATTTCTTCTCCTTATTTTCTGAACTATTACTCTTCCAACCAATCTTATTAGATATATAAAAACACGTTTCGTAGTGCACGAAATGAAGACTATAATAAAAAATGTACCCGTGAGCACGGACGCCAATGAGGCACATTATTTTTTTCTGGTCGACTGCTCGACGGTTGCACCATATATCATCCGTTGACGTGTCGTAATAGTATGATAATATGTACACACTGCGAGGCAGGCAATTTTTACTAAGCAGATTACAATATCAATCTCTTTCCCGCGAATCCTGCAGATTGTCTCATCTTCAGGACTTTCAGGCTCGGGATCAAGGAGGGTCGCTCGTTTTCCTGCGCCTATTCCTCCTGGAAATTAAAGCTAATGCATAAATTGGTGCAGATTTGACTGCGTAATAGGCCAATCAGTCTTACGATGATGTTACCCTTATACGTCAAGATTAGCTGAGATTATACGAGGTGTGTAAATTAAGCAATGAGACTTATTTTGTTTTAATTATATATTTGAATAGAGTTACAATTCAGTATTGTCTCCTTCAAAATAACTTCCTTGGGAAGCCTCACAGCGCTGGAGACGGTTCTTCCATTCCTCATAGCAGTGCTGAAACCCATATACTGGAATAGCCTTCATCTAGTCAGTTACAGCCGTTTGAATGTTTTCTATGGTCCTAAAATGGCATTCCTTGGGGTGATTTTTCAATCTCGGGAAGAGAAAAAAGTCACAAGGACTCAAGTCGGGCGAATCAGCCCCCTTGGCTGACGAGCCACAGGAATGTTTTTACTTACTAAAAAATTGTTTACTGAAATGGCTGTGTGACAAAGTGCATTGTCGTGATGCAACATCCAGTTCTTGATGTTTGATCTCACACGCATGACCCTTTTTTCAAGAAGTTTTTCAAGAACCACTATGTAAAAGTGTTGATTTACTGCTTTGCCTGGAGGCACGTACTCTCTGTCCACAATTTCCTGGCTATAAAAAAAGCAAATCAGCGTGCATTTGATTTTCGACTTGCTCATTCTTGCTTTTTTGTGTCTTGGAGAGCTTGAAGTGTGCCATTTCATGCTTTGGCGCTTGGTTTCCAGGTCGTACTCAAACACCCAAGTCTCTCGCCAGTAATAACACGTTCCATAAAATGGGGATCATTTCAATCGATTCCAAAAAGTCGACACACTTCAATTCCTCTTCCGACATTGCCTTAAACCACCAAAAGCTGGGCTCTTGAAAAACAATGTCTCCAAAGGCGTGTTGAAGTTTTGCAAAAGTATCCGTTGCGCTGTGCCCAAGTCTGAAGCAAAACCTGATAGCACACCGTTGCTCAAAATTAATGTCACTCATTTTTAAAACGCACTAGAAAAAAACCGGTTTACGACAAGAGTCACAAAGAACAAACAGATGACTCTAACAAGTTAAAACTTGTATTGAAGGTGCATTACATGTTCCAAGTCCCGTCTCCACAGTGTTGTTAAATCGGGCGCTAACTTGCCAGTCTCATTACTTAATTTACACACCTCGTATAACACCAGTTACTATTTCGGTAAAAAAAATGCCTTTTTTTGTTGAAGGAAGTGCATATGTTACCAATTTTATGTCAAAACATTTATTTGATTCGTTTTCCTCAACATTCGTATCCTATTCAGAGCTTTAGTTCGACTAATACACATTGCTGGCAATACAATATACACTGTAATAGACACTTTTGGCAATGTCACATCTTCCGTCTGTAAGTCGTAATTTATTGGATGGAGGCATGGGCTATAAAGTAATAATATTACACCTTACATGGTGACTCCGTCCACCACAGTATTTATTTGTCAGTGGATAATGTTTTTTTGCCATCTTTCTCCAATAAATGATACAGATTTGGCAACCATGGATTACAGGCACGGTAGATGTGCCTTAGTCGACCCCGCACACATTTATTTCAAAAATAAAAAATATAATAAACACTTCCTCATTAAATATTGAAAACCTTTATATTCATCTTTTAGTTCATAAAAACTGGTATTTATCCTACAATACAGGTACCCAATTAGCCGCCACTGCAACATATTCGCTTTATTTTATTTATTGTAAAGAATTTATGACACCTTTTTAATTTTTTTACATACATTTTCAAAAGCAGTAATAACCTACGAATACCTTATAGTATAGTGGATTTCTTACGCAATATATTTTACGTTTTTGTTAAAAGAGAATTGTCACAATTCCAGCCAATTACTTTGCTTACTTTTCCAGCCATTTACGTTGTCGCAGCACATTATATAATGCCGATCTATTTTTTTTTTTGGCGCACTAATATACGGCGATATCTTACAAAAAATTTGTAATTTGTATTTGTTGACTCCTTGCTGCTGGACAAAATTATTCACGCTTTTAGAGGAAAAAAATCAGGTTGAATGCACGCTTCTTCAAATGTTCGCGCGTATTTATCCTATTGGTGGGCAATTTGACGGCATCTTTTTTCCAGATGCTTTATAGAAGTCTTCTTTTCTATGTTTCGTCTAAAATCGTTTTACAAGCTTTTTCCTACTGACTGCAAATTTTAGAAATGTAAAAAATATACTATGTCCCAGCCCCGACATTCCAGATGATACCCCCTTAAGAGGCACAGTTAATGTGAAATTTTCAAAAAATTGATTTTTTTTATTTTTGCATTTTTCGACAGTCTGTATTAACATACAAAATTTTAAATGCGGCTCTTAAATAGTTTTTGAGCTACAGCCTTCTAAATAGTTACTGCTTATCGGTTAGAAAAGTACATTAGCTAAGGGACCGTACCTGAGTTACTGTTAGAGCTCTGTCGGCATTATAAATGATCATAATAGATTCCGGGACGTCATTGTTGACCTTCGGGCATACAGATATGTACATATGTATAGGTAAAAACATGAGGGATTTTTTGTACGATATTTATCGATTTATAACCATGAAATCAATACTTTTATCTTTAAATGCGTTTTTCTCAAAACTACATTTTTCAAATTTGCTGCAGCTCTAACTCGATAACAAATAATCCGATCAATTTAAACTTTATTGTAACATATTTAGTATTTGTTTCTCCATATAATGACCGTCCAGTTTTTTCTATTGGATAAAGAATGTAATCTTGCCATGCAAAAGAATATCAGATTTTTTAACATACTTTTTTTGTTTTTTGAATTCAGACACTATGAGGACTGCAATCACTGCAGCAGTTGAGGAATTTTTTTTGAGACTCGGGAGATGGTGAATATCTTGCTGAAAATCAATTTTTTTTATTCAAAAAAATGATCGTGTATCCGTTATTAACGCACAAATAAATCCTTAAAATTTTATAATATTCGATGCAATCCGATCAATTTAAACTTTATTGTAGCATCTTTAGTATTTTTTTTCTCCATATAATGACCGTCCAGTTTTTCGATTGGATAAAAAATGTAATTTTGCCATGCAAACGAATATAAGATTTTTTTAGCGAAATTTTAAACTTTTTTTTTAACTCCGCCATTTTGTTAGAGTTCTTTTTTTACAATCGCGGGTCATTGTATAGGCAATACCTTCTACTTTGACAGACTTTTTTTGTGTTTTGAATTCAGACACGGTGAAGGCCGTAATCACTGAAGCAGTGGAGGAATTTTTTTGAGACTCGGGAGATGCTGAATATCTTGCTGAAAATAAATTTTTTTCATTCAAAAAAATGATCGTGTATCCATTATTAACGCACAAATAAATCCTTAAAATTTTATAATATTCGATGCAATCCGATCAATTTAAACTTTATTGCAGCATCTTTAGTATTTTTTTCTCCATATAATGACCGTCCAATTTTTCGATTGGATAAAAAATGTAATTTTGCCATACAAAAGAATGTCAGATTTTTTAGCGAAATTATAAACTTTTTTTTAACTCGATATCGATATATCGAGTTTCGATATATCGATATATTTATATCGATATATCGAAATATCGATATTTTTCCTTAGTATATACCGATATTGTCTAAATATATCGATAATGTCTAAATATATATATATCGATATATTTTTTTCCATTTGCCCATCCCTACTCAGTGGTGCTGCGGCAAAATAGAGAATCGAACCTTTTATTTATTTTCGTTATAAGACCAATTGAATATGATTTTTATGATCCTAAAGTACATTTTACGCCAAAAACAAAAAAAAACGATTTCTCGAAAATCCTAGAGTGGTGTTACCCGTTAAATCACTCCGTAGACGACTGGGGCTCGTGGAGCGTGAAAGAGGCGATTCTCGACTTTTTTGTCGTATCGGAATTAATCTGTTCTAATTCCGGGCCTAAAATACGGAGGCGAGCCGATATTTTTCAGCGTGAAGGCGTGTGTGAATGTGTGTGGTCGCCACGCACCTCGGAGAGGACGAGGCATCGCCGAGGCAGCGGCGTGTGACTCGCGCGCTCGTGCCCAATGAACAAATTTAACACTGCTGCCTTTGATTCCGCGGACGTTTCACTGATTCATTGCGCTTTATTAGGCTGCCGCGGATCGGGCCCTCGCGGTGCCGCGACAGGGCCGGCTCTGGCCATTGTCTCCCCCCGAAGGAAATTTTTACGAAGTGCATTTTAATGAATCTTTGAGATAAAGGGTGGCCCATCATATGGTTTCTTTTTAAAATTGCTATTAAAACAACATCGTTAAATGTTTTTAAATGATCGTTGCTTTATTCAAAAAAGTATGTCTTCCCCTTATTTATGAAAAACAATTTCAGTTAAATGGCCGCCGCGGCTGGCTTGGTAGTAGTTCATTCTTTTCACCAAATTTTGCAGTACATTTTCGATTATTTGTGGTTATATTGCACGAATAACTCGATTGACGTTTCCCTTCAGTGCGTCAATTGTATGTGGATCGTTGGACTAACAACGATCCTTAACATTTCCCAATTAATGTCTCCAAAACGGCTGATAACACGGTTACCGAATTTAGTGTGCAAAATATCGATTGTTTCACGGCTTGTGTGACACGTTGCTCCATCCTGCTGGAACCAAATTCAAAAGTCTAAATCGTCTAATCGCGGCCACAAAAAAATCAGTTAACATGTCTCAGTAACGCATTCCATTTACTGTAATTATGTTACCATCTTCATTTTTAAAGAAGTATGGACCAATGATACCACCACCCAAAAACCCACACCAAACAGTCACTCTTGCAGGATGCATTGGCTTCTCTATGACTACGTGTGGATTTTGGGAACCCCAAATCCTACAGTTCTGTTTATTAACATGTCCTCCAAGATGAAAATGAGCTTCGTCCGAAAAAAATGATTTTTCGATTGAAATCGGCGTCATTTTCAAACTCATTTAAAGCCCACACGGAGAAGCGATAATGAAGTGGATGGTCATTTTCCTTTACCTCTTGAGTAAGTTGCAACTTGTAAGCAAATAATCCGAGGTCTTTATGCAATATTCTCCTCAGAGAAGTGCGATTGACATTATGTTGTTGTGCTCTGTGACGAGTTGAGGTTCTTGAGTTTTCACGCACTCTTTCAGCTGTGCGCACCGGACGAGCACGTGGATGACTTCTGTTATCCATAAACATGCCAGTTCCACGAACTTTCCTTAAGAACTTTCTTACACCAGGCGCTGACGGAGCTTCATTTCGACCAAAAATTGTTCTCAATTTTCTCACTGTTTCTACAACACAGCATTTTGGAATTTGAAATAATTTTGGAAATAATTTTTCAATATTTCCCAACGTTGTTCAAGCGTAAAACGATCCATTTCTTACAGCGGAGGTTAGACACCACATATATATCAAATGTCAATCGCGTCAGTGTCGGCAATGTAGAAATTACACTCAGTTTAAAAAGAAACCAATAGATGGCCCACCCACATTTTTTTTATTGAAGTATCTAGGCCTGTTTTTCTTGTTATATTTTTTTAAATATTCATTATATTTTATGGTACTTTTTTCTAGACCATAGACCAAAGAGCAGACAAAAATAGGACAATAGGACGGACTGCCGTTTCAATATTAAACTACGATAAGCAGATTTGTAAACAGTTGAAGAAAACTACCATCCAAAAAATTCAGAACTGGCGTTTGGTAGACAAATATTGTCTGAAGAGCTAAAACAAGACAAAAAGACCCTTAGGATCGTTACAAAAAATACGACTAAATGTAGACTGATGCCAAGTGACAAATTTTGAAATATTTTCTCCTAAATTGTCACAAATATACTTCAACCAAATTCTGAAGATAAAATATGATTTTTGCATTTATTTTTTGGTGATCTTTATTTTTTTCAGTGATGATATATTCAATTGGTAATAATAACAATAATAATAATAATATTTTTATTTTTCCTTTTTGATACATACACTGTATATAGGATACGTCATACAAAACAACATAGATAAAATAGTATACAATAGTATAAGAATATAAATTATATCAAGTACATAAAATATATCACAGATAATTTAGTCCACATTTGTTTTATTATCATAGCATAGATAAAATAGTAAACAATAGTATAGAAATAGTAATAACATAGGGTACATATAATATAATATCACAGGTAATTTAGTTTACATTATTTATTTTATAAAATTCAGTTAATGTGTAAAATCCGTTCGTACTTAAATATTTCTTTAACTCACTTTTAAATATGTTATATGTTCTGGCTTTTTTTATATTAACAGGTAACTGGTTAAACAGATCGCCCCCAGCATATTTTGGGGATTTTTTGTATTGAACATAATTGAATTTTGTCAGATGAATGTGTTCTCTTCGTCTTGTTAAGTACGCATGTACTTCATTATTTTTTGTGAAGTTTCCCATCTTTTTGAAAGACATGGTAGCTTGCTGGAATTTCTATTACCATCTTCTTTTGTGTTTTTGGTTAACATGTACTCTAATTGATCGGTACCGCTCCACCTGGAACCGGCACTGTGCATCGTCTGGTGATTTAGTGGCCGGCATCTCTGGCGACGAACAATGCCCGGCATTATGATAGATTCAGATGCCGATGACCAGTTAGCCGGTGCGGAAGACGAGAATGCCGAGGAGGCGGTTTCAGGGGCATTCACTCATCACGATTCCTACTGACGTTCTAAGACAATCGACTTGCGACGGTGCGGTGGTCCAAATATTCAAACGATAGCGAGATTAACAAACAGAATGTTCCGCTATATTACACCCTGATTGTTCCCTTATCTCCATAAAATATTCCTCTATCTTACACCCTTATCTTACAAGTCTTACATATTCAATCAGAAGATCATAATCAGTGGCGTAGCTAGTCCTAAATGGGTCCTGTATCAAAATTTGTGGAAGGCCAAAAAGAAGGTATGCTATTTTTTTACAAAACAAACGAAAGCACTCGCATTTAAAGTATATTAAAAGTATAAGAAACTACTATACAGATATGTAGGTAAGTGTTATGAGATTTAAACACAATGATCCTAAGTGTGTCAAATACTATTTGTAAATAGGCGCTTTTCTTGCATTTTTTTCTTCAAACTTCCATTTCTGAAAACTTCCATAATTGAATACGATTTTAACGTTTCAAGATTTTCTGTTTCTATGGACAGTACTGATAAGTCCGATAGTCGTTCTGGTACCATGGATGTTCTAAGATACTTTTTAATCAGTTTGCGGTTAGAAAAGCTTCTGTCAGCTGTTGCAGTTGTGCATAACATTTTATGAATTTTTATTTACACACGTCGGTGTTCCTGTTACGCCCCTGATCATAATAATCATAGAAAAACAAATACTTAAATATTTAAGTTTCAGTGCTTTAAAGTCTAGTCTTGCTATGGAAACGTTATGTAAGATTATCAAAAAAATTAAAATACTGCAAATAAAAAAATTAGTGATAATATTGAAGTCTAATATTGAGTCTAATACGCCGATAATTTAAAGACCAACAAATTAAGTATAGATGCATATTGCTAGATTCTAAAAACAAAACTCACGTGACCTAAAACGAAGCAAGTCAAAAATGTAATTTAATAAAGACAAAATACTGACGGGTCTTCTGATTCGTATATGTACTTTCATAATTCAAGAGTACGCTTACAATTTATGTGCCCTTCACCGCGTTGCTACTGAGTAACGGTAAAATTGTGAATACTTGTTAAAGTACTTTACTTTAACAAGTAATTTAAAAACTTGAAATTGATTGTCTAACGTATTTCAAAAATAAATATGTATACCTACTTATATATAATCTGTGTCATTTAAATAAATTAAGTAATATCAATTGATTTTCCTGAATGCAGCCCTGTTTTAATAATCGAGCTTGTATTTTCTTCCACACATCCCTACTCCGAAAGAACCCTGCGCAAATCTTATGGAAATTGAATTTCGGTCAAATTGGTTGAAATTTTGGAAAGACTTAGTTAAAAGGTATGCTGAAAAGAAGTTATCATGGGCACAGAGTTCCCCGATGCGTCAGAGACGAGATAAAAGTGATGGAAAGTCCGAACACGCGTTGTTTATGTCTGAGACAACCAAAACTGAAGATTTAAAATATTACCGTTTTAAAACTAATAAAAAGTTATTTTGATAAAATATTTAAGTTTATTCTGTAAAAAATCGTTTTCTTTGTCCTAATAAATCCTTTTAAGCTCAAAAACTTATAAAGTAACAAGAAAAAATAAGTTAAAAAGTTACTATTTTTTTTTTTTTTTTTTTTTTGTAAAGGTCTACTATTTTAAATCATTACGCATTAAGATAACAAAAATGGCATTTATTTAGAATGAAATATCGTCATGTTTTCTGCAAACAACTATTATCTCTAGTCAAATAAGTTCATTCATAACTGAAAAAATCTTAAAAAAAAAAGTAGAAATGGGGTTTAAAAAAAGTGTTATTTTTATCGTATATTTATTAAAATTCAACTAAAACTTGGTTATGTGAATTTTTTCAATGGAATTTATTTAATTTAGTGTTTTTATAATTATTATCATAATTAAGTTGCTTATAATTTTGAAAATTCTGCTGGTTTTTCGAAGAAAAAGATTAGCAGAAAAACTGTTTAAATCGGAAAAATTGATTTCCTCTGCTTGTAAAGTGCTTTTGGATGTGAAAATTGGATGCGAGTAATTGGTCATTTTTTAACTTATTTTTTCTTGACACTTAAGAAGTTTTTGGGCTTAAAAGGATTTATTAGGACAAAGAAAACGATATTCAAAACGAAATTCAATTTCCATAAGATTTGTGCGGGGTTCTTTGGTTTCACTTATTTTCATACAGAAGATACGGATTTAAATTCAATGTGTTATAAATTATTTAGTATTATAATTATTTACATAGACATAAAATTTGTTCACTAAATTAGTGCCATACAGTAATACCCATCTTCTTCGACTGAAGATAATTTTCACAACATTCAAGACAAAATATATTTATTAATAATTTAGGCAGTGGGAACTAGTGAAAGTTGTTTTCCATTCTTTTTAGTCCATTAATCATGGAAGATTAATTCGAGAATATTGTTTTTAAATTGTAACTATGCATATAAATATAAATGCAATTAAACGGTATAAATAATATCAACCATAATAAATAAACCTTTCTCTCAGTGTGCCAGCAGTCACAAGATATTTCCATGGAGAAAAATCTTTAAATATTCACTCGACAGACCTCACGTTCTGAGTTATGCTCTGTAGTTGTAACACTATAGTTAATAAATAACACCGCGTTTGACTTTGTAAACTATTTCCAGAATAATAAACAGTTTATGAAGCCGCTGGAATCGGGGGCCTCTTTAGAAGTCTCGCCGACCAAAGTGACATTGTATCCTTCTAGAAATATCGCCATTTTCCGCATATGTGACCAGCGTTTTTGCGGTAATAACTTTTTCTTGACGCTCCGTCTACCCGTCGACGAAATTTCAAAATTACTATGTACTAACGTACGGTTTTTATTGACCATTTCAAGGGCACCATAAAACACATCCGAACGATTTAGTTGGCAGTTTTTTGAACCAACTTTTTAGCGCAAGAAGTACAGTTTGATTTTATTCGGAGTGTTTACAATGCGTCTCGGTGTTTCTGTGTGATCCGTTTGTTTGTGAATTGTGTTACGTGTTGTGAATTGTGTTGACTTTTTACGTAACATGGGACGTAAACGTAAAAAAGTCAAGTGTCGATCTGTATTCGCTAATAGAGTCAATTTTTAATGATGAAAATTGCGATGAAAATAATAATACACCGGTGCAGGGTTCAAAAAAGCGAAAAATCGTTGCTACAGGTTTATTTGATGGCGATGATGTAGACGATCTTAATTTTGGTGTTAATTGTGCTGCAAATAGTGACGAAAATAATAGTGTTGTTCCAAAAACTGATAACGAAGTTAGTGTTTATCTAGAAAATCTGAATAACAGTAACAATAATCTCAATACCTGTGATGGTGACAGTAATTCTGGTAATGTGAAAATCATTGGAAATAGTGAAGAAGAAAAAGCAGCTGTTTGTCATCGAAAAGGTACTTATAACTCAAATGTAAATATTATTGTCTAAAGATAAAATATACTGCTACTAAAAAGAATGAGCGAGTGGCAGCTGGTGAAATTTGAAGTTCTAGTATTTTCATAATAACAGAGCATGGGATATTTTCATGTCATATTTTATGATGTAATTACTAATTACTAGACCTAAGTAGAAGGCTAGGATAGCAAAATACTTCAGACTAAACTTGCGAGAAAAACTAAAAAAATGTGTGCCCACCACAAAAATCTTTGAAACGGCTTACAAAATATTTGCGAAATATTTTAATGTAATTAATAGTAATAACCAAGTAATTACAAAGTCTATTTCCATTAATGATTTTTTTGAAACATAGAGATCTGTAAAAGTTATGGTAATCTGAAAATATTTCACCCCAGCATTATTTTTTTAGATTTCCCATAGCTGTATCTTTAAGCAAAATGAAAATTTTTCAAAAAGTACGTAGATAAAAAGTTTTTATATTGACTAGGTAATTGTTAAAAAAAATTCGTACCTAAACATTTTGCAAGCCGTTTCTTTGTAATATTGATATAAACCTTATTCTTTTCTGCAATGACATTAATATGGCTATCTAGATTGCTTTAAAAACGATTCGTATCCACATATGTCAGGAGCGATATAAAAGGGGATGTTTTATAAATGAAATTTTATACGAGGATCAATTTTAATAGGATGGTGACCTTTAACGAAAAGGGCGACGACTAAATTATGAGTTGATTGTGCCCTCAACCATGTCGAAACAATATTATACATCAGTCTCTTTATTTTTATTCGTCCAAATTTTCATAGCATCATTCGTCTAGCTGGTTTTACGATAATCATTGTAGGGGAGACCGGTGCTGGTTGCCGTAGTTGATTTTAACATACTATGTATTTCACACATACTACCAAACTCACATGTATTATCTTTTTTTTATTTGGTAATGAGTTTTGATATTTAACTTTATGTAAATATCGATGGTGTTAATATTGTGTAAATTTGACGAATATCTTTGAATACTGAAATGGAAACAAACATAGGCAACCTGCGTATCTCGCGTGAACTACTACAGCGCCATCTGAGCGACCAAAATTATAAACTCTGACATGATTTCTTCTCGCAGCGAACGACCGATTATACTTTTCCATGGATCTTAGGTCACTTTGGGCCATTTTGGCCACAGTACATTTCACCACAGAGTGTGCTTAGTTGTTGGCAATAGAAATATTGTAAACAAATTAGTCTATGTTACTTGTCGTCTGTGGTAACAACCAAGAAGACTAGAACTAAGGAGACCGTTCGTAAGTATATAATAATAAGTCGTTCGGTGTCATGGTCTCATATCTGTCCGCCTCCAGAAGGCGCTGTAAGCAGTGCTGTGGTCGACGTCACGTGATCTGCGAAAGTCACGTGATGACCAGCGGACCACTGTGACTGTTTATGAATGTAGGCTGTCAATGCGTATGCTTACATGCTTTTTGCTTTAATGAAAATACAATCCGAATGTTAAATAAATATGGTTCGAAAGTGCTGTGTTGCATTGTGTGATACAAGAAGTGTTCTGAAGAGTCAGAATAACCGGACATTATTTCAAATTATTGATACGCACACATATTAGTACAGAACGATACTGCTTACAGCGCCTCTCGAGGCGGACATATGTCTCCTTAGTTCTAGTCTTCTTGGTGACAACGAATCCAGTGACGAGGTAGTTTGTCCCATTTTTTAATGTTTTGTTTTAGATTATTAAAAATCTTTTAGCTCGCTTTAAACCAGCCAAAATAAATAAACCAAACCCTTCTGCGCACACTAACATTATTTTAACGTCTTAACAAAACCAAACAGTACAAAGACCAACTCCACTCACCCCTACCTGATAAACATAATCAATTAAAGCCTTATTGTGGTCAATTATAGATGTAATTACTGTTATCGCGCTGTAATTATCTCGGTTAATATTGTATAATATTAATTATAACTTTTATATCGTGCGTTATTCTTTTCCGTAAATCGGACTTTGTTTACTCGACTAGAAAGTTTATTGTAATTGGCTAATCAAGATTTTTAGATGTGGTACCCGGTATCTCGCCGATCAAATCCAATTACCAGATGCTAAAGGAACTGTGCGTACAGAGTGGCCACGGGCTGTAGTTCGCGTATTTATTAGCAATAATAATCGGGTTTTGTAAAGAACATTTTTAAAATATATTGCTATTAAAATATTAAAGAAAAACTTGACAATCATCTAGGTGTAAAATCATCTGTTTACATTTTCAAATGAGTTTACCATTCGAAGCTTATTATTATGATCTTGAACAAAATCATACATTGCTTTGAGAAACTAACCTGAATGTTTATTATGATTTTTTCACGCTGATCAATTAGCCTTGTAAAAAGTGAAATTGAAGCTCCAAGTTTTTAGTTTTTGAATATTGAGTTTACATTTTCTTAGCATCAGCAGTTTTTGGGTAACCATAAGAAAACCATCGAAACATTTTTTTTTGTCTTTTAAAAGGTCTACAGACCTCAATACATTTTTTCGATATGTTCATAATAAAGGTCTTTTTGATAATTTAATTCCCTTTAATAAATTCTATCACACTATTCAACATACCTATTACATATAGCGGAAGTACGCTAGCACCAGCTATCACGGGACTACTGAAATAAATACGAATTAAGGCAACCTCCATCACATGCTACCCGAGTTGCCTATGTCTTACGTTGCCGTATGCCAACTTGTGTTATGTTATTATTTTCTTATCACATTATAATATACGGGGTGTCCGGAAGAAACGTTCAAATGTCCGTTACGGGGGTAATTTATTAGGCCAAAATAAGAAAAAAAAGTCCATATGGACGTGTAACCAGAACGTGTAGCTTCCTAAGGGAGCTAGATCCCGCCCAAAATGTCTTCATTTTCAATTATTTCAGTAACTGGTTGAGAGGAATTGTGCCTCTGGAATATATTTCCACTGGTGATGTAAAAAAACGTGTACCTTAATTAGGGGGGAGGCATTGTGGTCCAAAGGTTTGGAAACGATGTTTCTATAATCTCACTTTTTTCATTTCCCAATAACTATTTAACCACAATTCAGCGTAAAAACTAAAAATTAATTTTACAAACAACCAGACGCGATAAAGAAAAATAGGAGAGAGAAAAGGATTTCTGAGGGAAGACGAAAGTTTGTAAACCTGTATTGTTTATGTTGCTTTGTACATTCCTAGCGTACAAAAAATCCAAAATATTCACGCATATTTGGAAACAAAAAAAGGCTCCGTATAATTTTGATTTCCGCTATCGCCGAATTGTGCACTATGACATCATTATTCAGTATGACTAAATATAAATCGAATTCCAGACCGTATGGTGACGAGAGGACGAAAATAAAGCCCCTCTAACGCAATAATGGGGAATCGCTCAGGCGTGCGACGTCGCTCTTATTCATTTAGCTAAATAATTCACCGAAGAAAAACGCCATTAACTGATTACAATAATACTTTGACGTGAAATAATATTTATTGGAAGAGGTAATATGCGTCTGTGTTTTCTTTTCATTTCGGATTTGAATTTACCTCGTGAAATAAACAAATATTCGGCGTTGGTCGTTGACTGTCAACACTTTAGAAATGAATGGAAAGCTTAAAAGTTATTGAAAATGATTCACAATGTAACAAAAACTACACTCTCCACATGATACATATAAGTACCAAGAAAAACGTTTTTTAATTTTGTTTTTCTGTAAATATTTAATATAAAAAAATCAGTGATATTAATTTTTAGGTCCCTGTTTCAAGGTCACATATAATATACGTATGTCCCCGGATCGGGTTTAAAAGAGGAAAACATTTTGTGTTTTTGATTTCTCAGAAAAAGTCACTCTTGATGATTTGCCCTGCTTGATTTCAAACCCCCGAAACGCAAATTACTTTTTATATAACTCAAACGGTTCTCGAGATAATACCATTTTTCTTCATAATTTGGACAGAATTTTTTTATATTTCTTTAAAAAAAATCTATTCGGCGGATTCCATTGCAAGATATCACTGGCAACTGCTGACAACTAATAAGTCAGTATAACTTCAAATCGAATCTTCGTCATTTTGCTACTATTTATATGCTATAATGTTGACTCTAGAACAAAGAATTTATTTGATTCAATGCTACGGAACTGGGGAAGAGTACTATCTTGTTGTTATTAATAAATGTAACGAAAAATACCCGGAAGTTAGTATTTCTAATGTCGGAGCGAAGAAGTTGGTGACCAAGTTCTTAGAAACAGGCTCTGTTTTAGATATTAAAAAATCAAAAAAATGGTTGAATGAAGATAATGCTGCTTCAGTTCTTGCCCTCCATTCCGTGAGAAAAGCTCCAAGATTATCACTTAGAAGAAGGGCAATTGAAACTGAAATAAGTAGATAAATCGCATTTACAGAGAATTTTCAAGCAGGACCGGATTTTACCATTTAAACCAAAATTCAGGCAGACCTTAGAGGAGGGTGATGAAGCCAAACGTTTGGATTTTTGTTTGGAAATGGGCAACAGAGTTTTAAATGACGTAGGATTTCATAAGCGAATTTTGTTCTCCGATGAATCTACTTTTTCAACAAACGGCGTCGTTTCCTCTCAGCATTGCCGGTATTGAAGTGAAACAAATCCCCACTTTATTATTTCTTGTCGAAGACAATATTTCAAAAAAGTTAATGTGTGGTGTGCGGTTTCATATACATATTTTTTTAAAGAAAATTTAAATCGTAATACATATTTGGAGATGCTACAATTTTTTTTAACAGATAAACTTGACGAATTTCACTCAATTCCGAATTTAATGAACACTGGATAGGAAGGGATGGTCCCATTTTATGGCCGCCGAGAAGCCAGGATCTGACAATATTGGACTTCTATCTTTGGGGACGTTTAAAGCCAATTCTTTATCGTGAACCACTAGAAAATGATGAAGAGCAATTAAAAACAAGGATTCAAAATGCAGTCAAGTCCTTGTCAATTGAGGAAATTAGAAATAGTTTTAACGAATTTAGAGCTCGAATTGAAATTTGTGCAGAAAAAGGAGGAGCATTATTTGAATAAAAAAAATGCTGGTTTAGTTTTGATTTCATTTTATAATCAGTTGTTCGAATTCACATTCGAATAATTTTTTTAGCTAACTAATTAATTGAGTTTCTATAGCATATAGTATCCTAGACAACGAAATTATTGGGTTAACTCCGCCAACTAGAATTACTTATAAAATTTTGTGAAAGTTCTATTCTATTTTGTGAAAATTAAGAGAACCGTTTGAGTTATATAAAAAGTAATTTGCGTTTTGGGGGGTTTGAAGTCGAACACGGCAAATCATCAAGAGTGACTTTTTCTGAGAAATCAAAAACACAAAATTTGTTCCTCTTTTAAACTCGATCCGGGGACATACATATGTACATACATATATGTACATATTTAGATATTATCAATCTCAAAAATTAAAGTTAATTTTGGGTATAGTTTATATCTAGTTCTGTATATGGATCAAGTGTAAATAACTCATGGATATAAATAGAAACCATTTGAATCCAAAACTGTATTACATATACATAAAATAAAGAATATTACAAAGGAAATAAAGTAAAAAACTATCTTTAAAATCATTCTATACAACAGTAGCATATTTGGTAGCCCTGAGGTAATCCAACAGTTAATCACATTTTTCCATTTTTTGTTTTAGAGTTGTACAAACAAAAGGCGAAAATTTAATGTTGGCGTCAAACTTAAAATACGAAAAATGTTAAATTTTCTGTGGACTACCTCTAGACTTACCCCACCGTAAAAAAACTAATAAACATAAAAAATAATTCATAATAAAATAAACCTGTGAACATCTACAAAACATTTTTTGGTGATTTTTGCTTTACCACGGATTCTTAAAATGGAAGGCATTCTTAAAAAAATATATTTGTCTTCGACTACAATAATTTTTATCACTTTCTAATGGACACCAACAAGGTTGATTAGTTCCGGTACCAACTATTCGGGCCCAACCAGCCGGCCACTCAGGTACCAACGCACGATTTCTGTTCTATTGGTAAACGTTGATCGAAACGTTGGCTTTCGCGTTATCAGCGCGGTTACTTTTCCTAATGATATTGCATAACGAGCAGCTCGGGCCGGTGCAGCGAATACGCCAATGATTAATGGGCCCATCACCCGACATTTTCAACCGAATTTGTCCCGCGATCACTCTCCTTCCCTCCGGGAATTGGCCGCCGCATATTCTGGCGCGCTGATTACATCCCTATTTGCATACACGTATATGTACGCAGGGCCGGCTCTAGCCTTTGGTCCTCCGCGGGCGATGAATATCAATACGGTTACACCCTGAAATGATGTTGTATAACAAATAATGGTTTATGATAAATATCGGTTATTGTAAATAAAATATATTACATAGGAATAGGAATTCTTGAAAACATTCCAGAGACGGATTTGAAATCTAGTACTGCATGTCAATTCTCGATGATACTACGACAAATTAACATGCAGCCTGTATTAATTTACGCCCCCGTAAAGTCTTAACGTTTTTATTTCAGTGATTATTTCTTTCTATATAGCAACCTCTTAGAATTACTCGGGGAAATCTAATAGGTTCGGTTACTTATATAAATATAAAGAGTGACCCCAAAATTAGCCTGGATGCACAGGGCCTGGAGCAATAAATCTTCTTTTTCGCACTAGCTTATAATGAGACGAAAATCTTGAGCATTTATAAGTTGAATTTCATCAATTCCAGGTGAAGTTACAGGTGTTTGAAAAATAGGCTAAAAAAAGCTCGTTTTTTGGGGCCACTCTTTAATATTTACAATAAATATAAACAAGATAAACAAAACTCTTTAATATAAACAAGATAAACATTTACGTGGTAAAATACTTCACCTGATTTAAATTTTTGGCCACAAATATTTTTACTGAATTTCAAAATAAAACAAACAACGCATTGTTTTATTATTTTCTGTATTATGTTTAAACTTAATTAAAAATTGAACGTCTAAAAATTATAAAACGGAACAAACATCCATTTTTTTCATGTGGAATGCCCTATATATTTTTTAGTTTGCTACAAAGGAAAGAATTCTTACAGAAAAGTAAATAACACACTGGGTGTTCGATTTAAAGAAATATGTTTCGGTTTGCGACTTTTCCATTTTCATTTTGTTAATTGTTAATTTTGATAAGCATAAAATATGATACAGAAAACTTACTAAAACTCATGAATTATAAGTGTTTTGTCTTTGAATTGAAATTTAATTTGCTTTTAATTAAAATCAAAAGATACCCATGACATAAACAAAAAAAACAAACGTATGCATTTTATGAACAAATAAGCATCTGTGACATAGAAGGACTGTCCTCTAGTGCGCTCCCGGTAATGATTACTGACCTTGTGAGACCCATTGGAATACGTCGAATCCCTTTTAGGCACACTAGAGGGCAGTACTTCTATGTCACCGCTGTATTCTTCTGGCGAGACAATAAGCCGAGACTCTCATTCTTTGTTATTCGTCGTCAGATATATCGCGCTAATAAAAACATGTAGAAAGGTTTGTAAAACCATGCATGATGAGTGATCAGTAAAAAAAAAACGTTAATGTAGGGTCTATTGTTGTTTAATAGGTAGGGTCTAATTTTAGTTGAACTATGTACGTGGTAGGTACGTACCTACTTATTTATGTATATTGCTGTAAGACCCTAATTCTCAGGTTTCGGCATGTACCGTTTGTAGATTTATGTAAATACGTGGTACAGCCTATTTGATTTCTGTTAAAAACACCCGCATAATAGTTTGGTTTTCCCAAACTGACCTGCGGTTGGGATTTCCCTAATTCAGTTTACAACTGTTTATTGGAGACTGGTTTCGGGGAACCTACCTAAGTCTGTGTATAATTATTGGTTTAGGGGACTTTACTTTCCGTTTGGACAGTCAGTCTCCGTTAGTTCATCTTTACCGTTCACCGGCTCCACACCGGAGTCTATCTCCGCGTTTTACCGGACTTCCCCGGTCTCTCATATCTTGTAAATATGTAAATAAATAACTGTACATATAACCGATTAAAGTGCTTTACTTACCACACCACCCATCGCCATATTAATATTATGTATTATTATTATAATAACTAATAAGGTAGAAATCTGGATCTGCGATTTCCAACGACGAATAAAGGAATTATTCTCAATCTACTCTCATAATAAAATTTGTGATATTCAGATTTAGACCTTCACAAAAATTACAACATTATTTTTATCACTTTTATTTGTCCGCGGGGCCCTTCTTTGTCGCAAGTCCGGTCCTGTGCACACCATCCCGACCTGTCACCGCGCTCTATGACCTATAATGATTATTAATTCCTTCATTTCTGCATCGAGAGCCATATAAATTACTCAGATTTCTGCTTCTAAAGAAAACATAAATACGGGGCTCCCGCGATATTTATTACGAATGTCCCGCTTAGTAATACGTGCATGCTTTCGCCATTGTGCACGGGAGGCGATGCTTACTTATGTTGCGGAACATAGATTTATGTTGCCGTAAAGGTGCCGGTACGGGCTGTCGGAGAATTATTCCTTTTCAGTTCGCAGGCGATATGTTTCCGAGAGGTCCGGCAGTTTGTTAAAATATTTATTGTGTGTATGTATGTATATGTGTGTAGGTATACATAGTACCTTCATAATTTTCTATAATTTATAATGATTAAATTCTAACATGAGTGGTACTATTCTTAAGGGGTTTGACAGCTTGTCATATAGTTGGAAAAAGCGTTTTTTTTTTGTGATGTTTTGTTTGGCGGAACTATAAGAAATGTTTTAACATTATTTATAATTTATATTACTTTTTACATATTACTTGTAAACAGTTCGAATATTTTTTTAATCAAAGACAGGATCCTCTTTTTTAAAAGAGCTCCGCTATGTACACGACATCTCGAGAACTGTTGAAACGATTTTCAATACAAATTTCAATTTGGTACATATTTACTCCATTTACAGGGTGAGTCAGAAAGAATGGGACAAAACTAAATTGGAGATACTAGACACCAAAATGTTATGATTGAGCTCAACATGCCTTATACCAATGTCCCTGGTTTAAGAGATACAGCGTATTCAAAGGTTAAATTTTATTCTGAAATTTCTCAATAATTGAGAAAGTTTTGATAATATAAATCTGAAACTTGGTAACTTTATGTTTTTTGGTGTGAGAATTACGAATTTTAAGCTTATTTTGACGTTGTTCCTAGAGGTCGCTAGTTTCACCGTATTATTTAGGTAAATTAAAATATTTTTTTATCTGCTGAACCATGCGCAAAACAAGTCGAGAATCTAAAAGAACCAAGTTATAGATTTATTTTCAGAATTTCAAATTTCAGAATAAAATTTAAACTTTGAACACGATGTATCTCTTAAACAAGTGACATTGGTATAAGGCTTGATGAGCTCAATCATAATATTTTGGTGTCTAGTATCTCCAGTTTAGTCTTGTCCCATTCTTTCTGACTCACCCTGTATATAGCTAGTTCGTGAACGAAGTGTTTTATGAATACTTCATTTTCAATAAATGGTATTGGTTTAAACAACAAAGCGACAAAATTACGTTACCGAATTTTTATATTTTCTATACTAAATTTCATGTACTGGGTAATTGATAATTTATATTTAATGGAATTAGTAATTACTCTTACAAAATAATTTAATATATTTTTTTATGTAAGTAATATGCATTCAGATCCTCAAAACTCGTGGATTTAAGAACCAACAAGGAGTCTCATGATTAAATGGAAGTTGACACCAAACACCGACACCGACACCGAAACTGGGGTATCGAATAATGGGAATGTACAAACTTATTGATACCAACACATTCCGACAAAGTACATTAAATATTATATTCTCATAAACTCTTATTCGCATTCTCATAGATTTAAACATGAGCGCTAACATTGACCGGCTACTAATTTTTTATTTACATAAAAAGGATGCTGTGAAAGACGCTGTGATGGAGATCGATATTTGGATAAAGAACGATTTTTTATAGGCATATATACAGGATGATTCACCATCCATGTCAACCATGAATTTACAAATTAAAGTGAAGACGAATCGATTGCGAATCATCTGAACTGATCATACGAGTATATGCATTCCATTTAAACTTGTTCAAATGGTTATTATGTAATTTATTTAGAACCCCTCACCTTTCGAGTACCTTCTTATTTTCTTGTTCAGTTGTTCAGTTCAGAATGATTTCTAACGTATACCGATAGTTGTACCATAAAGCTGAGAACTTTTCTTATTTGTGGTGGGGTTTTCTATTGTCTAATCATTGTTTACTCCTTTCCACAATCCAAGTCTTTTGAATCTGAAAATGTTATAAACAAAATAATTTCCCTTTCGGACGGAGAAAGTGGCCTGATTTTTAAATTCAATGTAAATTGTGAGGATGCAAGTCAGATAGTCAGATAGTCATGTAGAACAGTCTGGTAGATCAGAACAGTCTGGTAGATCTCTAATGTATATATGTATCAATATGAAATTTGATGAAATATAAAAGTTCTAGGTAGATCTACTCAAAATTATAAACAACAACTTTACTTTAAACAACTCTTTTATATATTATTTATAACAATGATTATATTTATGTGTTCCATTCAAAATCGTAAATATAATTGACCTTCATTCAGTTCATAATCAGTTTATTTTGTAGCTTAATGGATATCTGCTAATATCAGTAAAATAAATATCTTGGAAAATGTGTCCAGAAACTCTTAGAATTAATGACCTTGTATGCATTTTGTTCGTTGTCTATTTTTTTTTCTATTTCTGTTGAAATATCATTGTTATCAACTCAATATATGTGTTTCATTTAAAAAAAGGAAAGTATAACCTTGTAAATATTTTGCTAGAAAATGTTCATTAATGTTTTTGTGAATTTACGAATCGGTTCCGAAATATCCATGTTACTGACTCCCCATATCACTGACCGGAGACTCTCCATAAATGTCCCATTTATGGTGAATCACCCTGTACATGCAAGTAACGAATACCATTCAGACACAAGAAAATTATTAGTGATATTTTTTCTGCACAGCAAAATATCCAGAATGTAAAATAATTATTTCTACGTCAATCAAATAAACGAAATCTCGAATTTCTTCTCGTAACCCGACACCTAAATCCATAAAATCCAAATTATGCCTCACGGATATTATTTTTTCCGCTGCATACGTACTCTGCCGTCACAGAAGAAGTAATCGATATTACCGAGAAGTAATACGATAACATGAATAGACGTGTGAGAAGGAAGCCCTTCATTCATGAGTGGGTAGGGACACAGTAGCTTAATCATGAGATTTCTTAATTCGTTGACAGTTTTAATAGTTGATTTGTGGCCGAGACATCGACACAGAGTTCGGTTTTGCTGTGCATCAGGTGTAAAAGACCGTTACCAAACCGCCGTGAAATTTGTGCGTAAAAATTATTCGTGGTTAAAAAAAAGTGCGTTTGTTTTCGTTCGTTTTTAATAACGATGGCGATTTCGACCAAAAAAAATTTTCTGGCTTATGAGAAAGTTTGTCGACTATTAGCACTGTTGTAGACAGCTACAAGAGTTTTATATTGCCGACATTCAGAATTACCATTTAATCAAGAAAAACAAATACTGAATATAAGCAAACATTTCTCTCAGTGTGGAAGTTTAAATACAGCGTAAATAATATTTAGTCATTTCCCATTCACTGGAATGAGTTTTTATCATTAATTTGTGCATTTATTGGATTGCTATTGTCCCTGTGCACGTTTAATATGACAAATCATGGTGTCTAAAATATGTTTGCGTGAATAATTGTGAAAATACTGTAAATAATCATCAGTCAATCAAATCCTCCTACAGGGCCGGTTAAAACAATTTTTTCGCTCCAAACCACCTTACCTTACATTTTGCATAAAAAAAGAAGACATTCAGGGGGTGAGACTCGTTTCTTCAAAATTAACTGCAAGTCTAATACATATACTACAATAAGTAAATATTTCTTTCAGTGTGGGCATTTCAGCATAACATTTCAGGATTTAACGAACAGTTTTTTGTCATTCCCAAATCATCGCAAATGGATGCTGGTGATAATTCTCGCATTGGCGAATTTCTCTTCTCTTTGCAAAAAAACGCAAAATTAAAATTAAACACTTTTGCATACAAATTCGCCGCGACTACTACGGTAAGTGCGAGTACAAAATATGGCCGTATACTGTGTGAATATTTAACTACCTGAAAGCAAACCCGCGTAGGCTTATGCATGCGGCATTTCGGATTATATATGCATATATTATACAAAGTGAGCTTTGCTTTGATCTCCACAAAGGATTAAATTATATAATGCCGGGAACGCGGATCCATTTTGAAGTGAAATAATGCGACGATGTAGACGAACCCCGTTTCAGATGGACTTAAAAAACTGAGTATTGTTTTATTAATATTTTTTAGATCCGTATCAAATTTCGTTTTTTTCTTATTTAACATATATATTTTTTTTTTATTTAATTTTTTTTTCACTTATTTAAATTTTATTTCGTTAACTTTTCTTTACATGACCCTTAGCTAAATGCTTATATTCTTATATGAGGAAATTTAATAAGCTTTAATTAAAAAAAAATCAAGTGGATCCTTTAAGCAGTGTTTATGTAATCGTGCATGCAGTTTCGAAAAACATGGTTTCGAGAAAAACGCGTTTAAAGTTTTAGTACCAGAAAAATAGTTGATAAAAGTCTATTATTGTTTATTTACCTGTACTTTTCGGTTAATCTACTATCCCTCCTCCATAGGCAAGTCCCCCCTCTTCCTCATAAAATTCATTTGACTCTATTTGCTGTTGTTTGAGGTAATTTTTGGTTCCTGGCGCAACTGACCTGCTTCGACCTCTTACGATTTGAATTCATACTTGGAACCTTAAGAGCATATTCAATATATAAAATTATTTTGATTTAATCACAAAAAAATTGATCGTTTCACTAAATTTAAACTCAAAAATAAATATCTAACACTAAATATTAACTCGAAAAAAACTTGAAAACCCTACAAAAATGTAGAAACATTGATGTAAATGAGGATACAGTCAGGACTATTCGGTTCTGAATTAATTTCTTTTAACATGTTTGATAAGTTTACTTATTTACTTATTTACTTAATACATATTTCGTTGGATAAAAAAATTGCACATTTTGCATTAAGGGGGGCTAGGGAGGGTTGATAATGCAAAAATTGGCTCGTGTTTAATGGTTTATAACAAGGCCGCGAATAAATATAAAACTTTTTTATTGTTAAGGGTATTAATTATAACATTATAAAATGAGAAAATTCATTGAAAGTCGTTCCCAGAACAATAATATCGGCGTCCCAATGTAATAAGGAAAGCTGTCGAATCCACGGTTTTACCACGATTTCAGTCGAACGGATAAAGGTTTTGGCAAATTCTAAAAATATTTCTTCTCCTTAGGCTTCCCTCTATTGATTATACCTAACAAATTACAAACAAAAGTAAAATTAACAAAATGGGGCGTCCAGAAAACAAAAAATTTGGAAAAATTCGAGTTATTTGTTATTATAAAATTGTAGCAATATTTTTTCAATCTAATTTTAGGTATAATGCATGCGTCATAGTGTTTTACAACTCTTGTATAAATTTCAAGTTGATATATTTCGCGGTTCTCGAGATATCGTGGTAAAATCATCAAAAAATATAGTTTCGAGAAAATCGCATTCTATGTTTCGGTACAATATTTGTGTTAGAACAGTCGTACGGAAACAGAAACGTTTCGACTTTATTATTAGGTCGTCTTTAGTGTGTCGTTACAAATTAAAACTTAATTCTACTCTCTATATTGCATAGAGAACCCTAGAAATTAGAATAATGCTCAGACCGTTCGGTCGAGACCGACCGAGCGAATATTCGGCCGGCCGCGCGCCACACTATGTTTTACGCTCTCTTGACCTCAATTTTGGGAATTTTTCAAAAAAACAAACGGGAAGATATTCCTAAAGGATCACAGTATCAGAATATGCAAAAAACCGAAAATCGATTTTTTCGAAATTTCCCCTCCCTAGTCCCCTTGTAAAGAATTATTTTGTTACCTATGGAAAACTTTCTTACCTCAAATAATAAGTTTATCTGAAAGACAATCAGTAATATCAAAATAAATGAATTTACCAATTACCGTCAAAAAAATTGTTTGACATCGCATGTCAAAAACAAACTCATTTAAAAATTACGTTCATCAAGAAAAACGTATTTTTAAATTGACTGAGGGTTTTTTAAATATTTTCTAAATCAATAAACATTATTGTCTCTTGTAGGAAATTTCGTATTCAAGAAGATATCGCAAGATAAAAAAAAACGTCCTCCAAGTATGCCGTGAAGTTTTTATCATTAGGAAATTGAATATGGTTTTACAGGCAATATTAATGCATAATACATAATTAAAAAAAAAAACAAAAGATATACAACAAAGGACCAAAAATTACAAATTTATTCTAAATGAGTGACATGTCCAACTTCTACCTCCAAACATGTTCTCATTCTTCTTTTCCCAGAATCGGAAACATTGGATGTACTGGAAGTAACCTTGTTGCTTCTCATCATCTAACGTGTTTACAAAATTTTCCAAAATTTCATTACGGAACCACCTCGAATTGAGAGTCTCTTCAAAAAAAAAATCGGTCCAATTAACCTTCATCTTTTCGATATGGCCGCCACACGCCAACTTTCTGAAAATGCAAAGTCTTCTCTATGAAGAAATGTAAATTTTCTTAGCTCCACATTCTCATTTATTGAGAATTAATATAACCAGAGAAGTAAAATCATGCCTCATACGTAAAAAAGGTTTTGCAAAGACCATAAATCACACAAAAAATTGCATTTGGTAGAAATTCTTGGACTGAGCTTAGACGATCAGCGTGCATATGCAGGTTACATTTGAAGGATTTTATTGCAAGTTCCATAGGATACATTTACTTGCTGACTTAAAAACCGAATAAGAGTTTATGGCTGTTCATTAACAATTTGCTATCCTGACAGATTCCTATACCATCACTGAATATCTCAACTATTGTGGAGGAACATAGCATACAGACTTATAGTGCGTGATTTACAATGACCCAGTATTTGTTTGACTATAGATATTATTAAAAATGTAAACTCATTAAGTTTTAAATTATTGTTTTAAAACATTTAATCTCATTTAGTGTATGTATTACATTTTTTTTCCTTCGAAAAAAGAATCGGCAACGCCGCTAATGATGCCGACTTCTCGATGCGCGCTTGTTCGTGCTTGTGAGTCCCACAGCCGACTCCTCGTCACAACGTAAGACCGTCCGTCGTTCGCAGACGAAATGAGAGAGCGACCGTCGCATCATCGGCCGAAATTAAAACCGACGAGGCGGCGCAAGCGTCGACGGCGCTCCGGCGACGCGCCAATGGCGCTCGAGGGGTGGACCGGCGAACGCAGGCGCCCTCCCTCCACCCTCTCTTAATGCGTCCGACCGACCCTAATGTGGACCTCAGATTAGGTTAGCCGGAGCAACGCCGGAAAAAATCCGCCGCTCGCGATCCGCGTGCCCGCATCCGGAGCGAGCGGCACATCGATTGGCGCCGAGACGCTTCGCGACGCTCTCTCGCCGGGTGGAGAATGCAACAGGGTGCCATGCTGTAGGAGCGCTCAATGAATGCGAGATACGCAATATGTAAAAATATGTGCTAATAAAAATATATGGAGTTTAAAATTCTATATATTTAAACAACAAAGCATTTCTGCGCATATGCTCCTATCGCAAATGTTTTGTTTATCGTGCGTTAACCCAAACTATGCAATACTACAAACTAAACTATCCAAACTACATTCGTCACAAGTCACATTTCAGCTGTTAATCTACCATCTCAAAGTAAAGTTGTCCATACATGTATACCTGTGAATGTATGTAAACTAATAAAAATAAAAATTGACAAATAAAAGTAGTGCACTAAATTAATGTAATACAATACGAAAATGTAATTAATTTTAAAAATTGCACAGTATTTTAAATGATGATAGTTAAATTCTTACATATGTAGATGTAGGTATATTAGTATCTCAAAAATTACCACTCCTAGGGAACAATTTTATTGTTGAATTTTCCAAACAACATTATCACAAAAAAAATTTGTACCTAAAACTAGCTTAAACTTACCAGATTATTTTTTATATACGAGTATTACTGTTCTAGTTAAAAATGAAAAAAACCATTAATTAGTGAATAATTTATGTGCAAAATAATATAAAAAAGTTTTTTAATACATATATTTTAAATAGATATCTCTAAGTCCATGTCAACAACTTACCTGAAAAAATAGATCAAAAGTAAAACAAAAACATATTTAGTACTTATTAGAATCAAAATTTCAAAAAATAGTAGTGAAATTGTTTTTTACACATTACCACGGATTTTCCATTCCGCATTTAAAACAAAAATACAAATTGTCTGTACTAAATAATCATTTTTGTCTACGTTTAGAGTCAAATACATGTTTTATTTACTTAGCATCTTGAAACAAACATTGGATACAATGACAACAGTAATTATCTATCTAGTTTCTTTTTTTGAGCGCATCACTGTTATTAAAGGGGGTAAATACAATTAGGTGGTCAAAAAAATTGAATTGTTTTCTCTAAAAAAGTTAGGAAATTTCCCGTAGAATACGCTCGTGAAAGTTTCAGAACGAAATTCGAACTCCTTTTTTTCTTCGTCATTTTTGTGAAAATGTGAAAGTTTTATCCATTGCACCTATCTTACTTTGAAATACCCAAAGCCGGATTTGTATACATGAGAGTAGTATATACATGTACATAACATATAAATGCGTATATATACATATATAAACGTATAGGGTGGTACCATTTTTCGGTATTCAAAACTTTGAACGAATTTTACTCAAAACATTTTCAAAATTGGCAACTACGATTACTCCAAAACTACTCGGCCGATTTTGCTGAAACTTTCAGGATTTCTTTTTTATACTCTTAGCTTGTCTGTAAACCTGTTTTGGAATTTTATGTTGCAAAATTTAATTATTAAAAGTTAATTAAAAAAAATACGGAAAATCACCGATTATCTCGAAAAACTTCTGCCAAACGTAAATATTTTTTTAGTTAGTTGAGGCTTTCCCAAATTATATGTATTTTTAACATAAATTTTATTTCCTGGACTGTTACAGATGAAAATTACGACGTCCAAAGTGGTTGCCGTTTTTTTGTAGGTCGACTTTGCGTCAACGTGCAGCCGCCATTTTGTTTTGAATAATAAAAAAAAAATTGAATTCTTCATTCTCATCTTAACAAATATACAAAGTTTTGTAATGATTAAATAAAACCTTCTTGGTAAAAAAAAAAATGTTTTAATGCGTAATTTTAGCCCGTCTAATTGTATTTACTCCTTTACTTAATTCACATCTACTCAAACAATTTCAGTCTTCAAAATCAAACAATTATGTTAGTGTTACTATCAGTCTTGTGACATCAACAACAGCTTTGACTCAGATTTGTCACCCATTAACATTAATTAATGTATCCGCAACACCTCGTTTACCCGTCATCCGATGTTTTCACCCCAAAATAACAACTTATTTTGACTCCATTTCATGGTTCCCGAGCACCATCGTAGAAATCATAAGCCAGAAAATGCGCGCGCCGAAATCCCATTCAGAAAACGCCATCTAATTAAACGTGCCACCCTGTACGGGGCGAATCCAACACCTTTTTTGCCTTTGCCCACCCCATATAGGTATATCCCGGTATTCTATCACATCCAAAGTTAGCTTCCAAACCGCTGTGACAATCCTGGCTCCGCCTCCCCGGCTGACAGGACTCGCTTATCTGACTCACTAGTCCTGCATCCAACGCGGTACGCGACTACAGCGTCTGGCAACATCCGTCGGACCCCGACGCTACCAGAAATCTAGTCACCCGCGCCTACGGAAACAAAAGTCCAGCGCCCGCCGCGATTCAACCGCCAATTCGAAGGAACATCTCAATTGCTTGCGTCAAAACACGTTAAAATCCCAAAAATAAAATTATTCCAGCCAATGCTAAATTTGAAAAAGATAAAATAGTGCGAATACTTAAAGAAAAAAATAGTGAATGTGAGTTAGTAGCGGCTTCAGACATGACGGAAAAATTGCGTGACGTTTTTGGTTTTGAGTTAATAGGCGGGTTATCTTAAGTTGATGAAGTGATACATACTGGGTGTGTGATAATCTTGTGACACTTTCAAGCTGGATACATCAAGTTTGGCTTCTCTTCTGTCTCTGAGAGCAACTGGGAGAGCCATGGATTTGACCACGGCCTACCGCTACAACCAAAACATGATGGAATACTACACGTGTAAGGAATTTGTTTTTTTTTTTCGCGATGGTCTAATTTGAGATTTTAAACTGACCGATATTTTTTTAAATAAATGTAATAACATTATTAGTTTATAAACATCAAGATTACAAACTGTTTGCTTTCCGTCTAACGTATGGCAAAAAAAGAGAAAAAACAGGCAGAAACTCGTATATCTCTATGGTTACCTAAACAGTTCAATAGGCATCATTTACTTCGATCAAATTTATGCATGTTAGAGCTAAAATGTAAACCATGTCAACAAAATGATGTGAATATCATTTAAAAAAGTTAGCACCACTAAAATCCCAATTTTGAAAAAATCCCTTACGTCTATGTCACAAACGAAATACATATGTAAGTGTCATAGGTGTAACAGTTGAGACTGAGTGATGATTTTATTAGTTTCTATAATACTTTTCTGGCGCCACGGCCTGGGGAAAAAAATCCCGGTATTGTTTAAATTCTTAGAATTAATTTAAATAGTTCTTCCTTTTTATTACTCAATCGCAGATGAAAAAAACAAGCATGATAGGACCGAAACCCCATCCAATTATAGTAAATGAACTCTACAAATCGTATATACATACCATTTAAATATTTCTACTTACCAACAGTATCCTATATTTCAATATTATTCAACTTCAAAATGCCCACAAAAAAGAGATACAGTGTTACAACGTATTATTGTAAAAGAGGTTTGTTTCTTATTAGTTATACTTTTTTCTTCCGTTAAAAACTGCTGAAACATGGAAACAAGTTTTTTGGCCGTTTAAACTGGGTTTTTAAATTTGGCCTTCGTGTGAGAAGTGTTGTGCGTGTTTAATTTGCTCTTGTAATTGTTTTCGGTGGTTAAATGAGGACTTCTGTGCAGAGTTTATTCGGCAATTATCGAAATGGATCCAATTTATGAGACATAACCTTTAAGACTACGCTGTTACTTTAATCTGACACAAATAATCATTTTATGTATCATCCATATGTTTAATTAATGTTTTATGGAGGTTCATGTGAATTTGGCAAAATATGTGGGTAAGATTGATTTAGTTTTAAAGTTCCTTTAATTTACTCAAATTTAAAGACATCCAATGTTGTCCGATAACTACCATTGACTCACATAGTAGCAGCAAATAGTTTAAATAAAAAAAACTACAAAAGCTTCTGACAAAAGTGATTTAATCATAACACAACGTGACATAAGATCATACCATAATCTATTTTCAGATAATGTAGTGTCCTATCAATCAGTTAAATATTAAAGTCTATTTTTAAAGATCTCTTCAAAAATTGTTTATAATTCCATGAAATTGCAACAATGGGCTCAAAAATGGCCTCATCATCAGCAAAACCGTGCGTAAAGTAAAGTTTGACCACCGCGATAAAAAACTAAATAGTCAAATCAATAATTTTTATAATGCAGATCAGTAATCAAAATTTTTAGATTCAGATTCGATATATTTACAATATCTTTATTTTTTACAACATGTCACTGATTATCGGAGAGCAATCAGTTTTGTCATCATTAAGGAAAATTGCGTACTGAAGTATTGTGTTCCAAATTCCAGCTCAGTGAAAGGTTCACTTACAACTTGTAGATTCTTATCTGATCTGACATCTAGGCAGATAAAAGTTTGCTTTACTTCTCTACATAATATATTGATGAGTTTCGTCCAATTAGTGTCAACGTGTTTTACAAAAGGTTGTTACGTAAATACTGTATAAATTCGTTATCTTTCTTGCTATTGTTCTTATTGGATAACATTCTTGAATACTACAAGTTACAAACGAATTGGAGAAAGTCGTTGAAGAAACAATTAAAGTATAATAGTAATAGATGAGGCTAAGGTACTAAAATTAATAAAGTATCTATTAAACGCAATGAAGCAAAAATATACCTATAAAGTAATAACAACAATGTACATTAAAATCATAATTGTTAGAGAAAATATTGCTGTTACAGGTTAGAAGAATGTCAAGGTTTTAAATAATTTGACGCTGAAAACAATGAACTTATTGGGCATGCTTTTTTCTCAGAAATAAAACTCAGAGCCTAAAAATCAAACAGAACACAAACACAGAAGGGAAGCTGCTGCCTTTAAGATCGGCTTCATCAGGTTCTTCGAGGATATCTTCTTTGTTAAATTCATTTGTTTCATTATCACAAATTTTACACGTTGCGTATAAGATTAAACAAGCAGTAGACAAACAACCCGCCATATTGTCACTCCATGACCCACCATACGTTGCAATAATTATTACTTTTTATGTTCACTCCGTCATATCAACTACAGTCATCGATATATCAAAAGAACGCCTATATTTTTGATTACAAATTGTTAAAACCTTGGCTTCAATAAATTGGTGATGAACTGTGTCTTCTCGCAACAAAGACACTAAGTGAAACTTAAATTGGACCTCCAATCTTGTATTTAAAGTTTCTTTTGTCCCCTAAAACCCTTAAAAGGCAGTAAATGCAATAAACAACCAATGATGATATTACCATAAGTACTGACAAACTTATTTTCATTGTTTTTTATGCTCCTCGCAATTTAATTCAATAATTCAGATCAACCAGAGCACAAGCGATAAAGCTGTCTATTTCCTAAACAATGACAGCGTCCGGGCAAAGTGTTTCATCTCTAGATCCTCTCCCCACGCGATTAGGTAATCTGATAAGCAGATAAGTATCATAACATGTGTCTGTTGAGTGTTTTAGGGCGGGACGCTGACACTGATAACGATGAATTAGACGAAAACCCTTCACAAGAGGGTTTCCTCACTTGTTATACAATTATCCATCCCTTTATTGGAATAGACAACGCTACATTGTGCAGATAAGCTTTGTGAAAGTACGTAGTCTCCATTTGGGTGTAATAATGTGAGGGTAATTGTTTCGTAAAAACGAATACTCCAACACTGTTGTTCAATGCTGTTTTGACTGAAACTTGAAACATGGACATTTTAAATGAAACACGAAAATAAGAGAAAACTCAAGAAAATAGAGCATTCACTAAATTTTCACTGTGATTTTAGTTGTATTTGGAGGCACAGTCCTACGAACTTGAAGTCAACACTGTTAGAAAATGTCTAGACAGTGGTGTTTTGAATTTAAAAGATTGTCAGCAAAACATAAACCCTCACTGTATCTTTAAGGGTTCTTGAGATATTACCATTTTTTGGAAAATCAATGATAACATTACACAAATTGTAAAAACGGTAACAATACATTGTAAAATGCACTTTGTTAAATAGCATTAACAAAACTGTTTTCCAGCAACTTGTTGACACCCTCACAACCTTTGCTAGAATTTATTCCTAACGTTGTTTAAAATATCAGGTGATATTCTTTTCAGTTTTGTTAAATTATTTCTTTTAAATCATCAGACTTATTAGGCTTCGTTTTAAAAACTTTATTTTTTATAGGACCCCATTGAAAAAAATTAATTGGGGTTAAATCTGACAATCTAAATGGCCATTCCAAAAAATATTGTTTTCAAACCCGTTTCTTTGGAGAAAGTGTGTTCTTTCAGGCATCATGTAACAGTAACATATCAGTAACTATTATCAGGATAGCAATATTGAGGATAATAACATAAGTTTTCACTTTTTATTTTTCTCTTCTCCAATGTTTTTAATATTCCCTAATATTCGGAGAACTGATACAAAAAAAAACAATAACGGACAACGTGTTTTATCAATTCGTCAAATGGATCGCAGTCGTGTTAAAAAAAAGCATCGTTTTCACTTTTAAAATATAATAATCTGAATCAAAGTGAACCGTGACGTGGCCGAGTTTTTGTGCTCAGTTTCGCGTTTTGCCATCTGCCCGGTTGCCAGCCAAGCGATAAATCGTTTTTAAAAACTTCTAAACTAGTGTCGCCTTCAATAGACTCCAGTCAATTGTCTATTCATACGTACCTGAAGGACTTTTGTGTATTTTGAAAAGTATCGGCTCGAAATGATTACCGAGACCACTTTGTGGAGGGTGTTTACTAGAGTTTTCAATCCCTCTGCATGAGAATTTATGAGGTTTCGTGAATGAAATAGATATATCTTTCTGTGCTTATGGTTATATGGATGAAATGAGGAAAAATGAAAAATAATGTTTGTATAGTGAGTTTAGTGTTAGCGTATTTTGTGTATTTACTTTGTTTTTCAATTGTTTCGTCTTTTCTAGTGCTTATATTCGTTACTATTTCATTTCTGCTATCTTTCTGCATTATTGTGTTAGAACTTTTATCACCATGCAAAAATACGGCGATTTATACTAGTATTAAAAACACTATATCATATTTGAATATCGTTTATTAAATTTTATAGAGGCTGTGGCATTAATAAAAACGACAATATTCTAGAAGTCATTTACATAGGAGTTTCTATTTCACCGGTGAATAATTTAAGAAAAAATCCACAAATAATTTATTAAAGTTCGTTTGAATTGTCTCGTCACTATTCTGCATACATTCTCAGCATTCCGTATTCCATTTTGACGAAATGGACATTTCAAATTTCATCACCAGCTACTAAAGGACCCCGCACGTTTTATATGGAAATCGGTCTTCCGATGAAATTGACCGAAAATTTGGGAAATGGTTCATTTTGTATCCCTGATCAAAAGTCTCAATGGAGTCAAAGCTTGAAATGCCCATCTTTAGGCAGTACGGCCGTTTTGACATTCTATGTCTTTATTGTGGGATTGCCCCCTGGAGAATATTGCGATCTGCGTCATGGTTTTGCGTCACGTCACGCTTGGTAAAGATGGTTTGCCTAACCTGAAGGGGCAAAATCTGGGGTAGGGAAAAACTCTATCGAGCATCATGTATGTGACGCATGACGTCATGGGTCTTGATGGTTTGCCTCTTGGGTCCTCTTTCTGGGTCCTCTTTCATAATAAAGACATAGAATGTTCCATGGCCTCACGTGCGTAGCTTCGTGAGCTATCTCGGTTTACAAAATCATTTACGGATTCTAAAAAGAGCTACTCTTGCCCTTCAAAACCCATTTAAGGGACAAAAACTGCAAAAAATCGTAACTTATTTTGAAGTTTATTTAGGTGTCCACACCTAAAGCACTGATTTATTTATTTATTTTTTTTTAAATATGCAATTTATTTTGCAAGTATTGTATATGTCAAGGAACATATTGTGAACTTTGTGTGGAACTTTAAAAAAATATATTAATGTTTTAACATTTACAGGAAAAGTTATTTTTGAAAAAATATCGGCAAATAACAAACTCACACATAGACTCAAAAAAACACATACACATGCAAAGTATCTCAATAATATAGCAACTCAGGAGACTATTCAAGAATTAAACACAGTATATAAAAAAAATGAATTTTTGCCGCGTTTGTCCCTTAAAAACGGCCTCTACTGCCTAAAGATGGGCATTTCAAGCTTTGACCCCATTGAGACTTTCGATCAGGGATACAAAATGAACCATTTCCCAAATTTTCAGTCAATTTCACAGGAAGACCGATTTCCATATAAAACGTGCGGGGTCCTTTCCAGTTTTATCTCAAAGCCTCTTTGAGATATCAAAAGTCACGAAGATGAGAAGTCACGAAATCGAAGATAATCATGCCGCATTCTGGTGCCTAATCTAGGGAACCTATCAAACAGTCGTAATAGCTCTTCAGGTTGCAAATGAGACGAAATATATGGGATTAGCTTGGCCGCGGCCGGCTACTTAACCACCACTTAGGGCCCTCCCTCGGTCAGAGTCGCCTTTGTCTAAACCGCAGGCTCAATTTTGTTCAATGACTTTTCAGCACTGGCCGAAATTAATCGGCAACAACCTTAAAAATAAATCGTACGCGCGCTGCAAAATCGCATGCACAAATAATCCATTCGACGTGTTTGTTTTCGAGTCCAGTTCCGTCGGTTTTTCTGTTAATCCAATTATTGCCTTATCAAGGATCCAGAGCAGCGCGGCAAATAGAAATATAGAAATCGCACTCTTTTTTACCGGCAGGTTCTACACTCGCGTCGTCCTTAAGACGTCCTCGACGGGAAAAAATAAATGGGAATTTGAACCATTTCGCAAAGTGTGTTATTGGAATTGGAAGCGTATTATTATTAATACCGAAATAGGTAGGGAAAAAACGCGTACTGTATTTTTCCGGTGTATTGTGACTAGGCCGTTTTTTTTTTTAGAAAGGCGAAGCTATATTCTGGATATAGTCTCCTGGGAGTATTATGAAGCAGACATTTATTGGGTGGTCTTCGGAAGTCACTTTATCACCCACTGACAGCCACTCATCTTTGGGCGGCCACGTGGCGATCACGTGCCGAGGGACACCCCCGTTTTTAAAATATCCATCATTTGTACGGAAGGAAGTACGGTCATATAAATAGTAAAAAATTGTTCAGAAGATATTCAGTTAGGTCTCACAAAGTAAGTCATTTGGAACCTTTTACACAAACATCTATACAGTGTGGAACAGCTGGAATAAATTCAGTAGTTCCATTATTACGCATTTTTTTAGAAAATTCTGAGACTCAATTTCTAATTCTAAAATGACATCTTGCGACGTAAGAATGCCATCCCTAAATTCAACCCCTTCAGGTGACAGCTACAACCCCTGAATTTTCAAATTGGAAGTAGGGGCTTGTGATACTTCATTTGAAGGTCTTTTTTCATTTTCTATTCAAAACTGCTATGGTTTTAAATCTTATTTGAGAAAGTAACAAGAAAAAAAAGTTTCTCCAGCGAAGGAAATTCGTTACACAAAAAACAAATCATTATTAATTCAGCAGATGTGCAAAATGGCCTCCAACATCTTGGCAGCATCCTAGACATAAATAGAAACGTCTTCTAACGTTAGTTAACATCTGCGGGGTAATCGACCTAATTTCAAGTGTTATTCTTCGTCTTAAGTCAGCTAAATCGTCGGGTTTGGTTTTGTAGACCATACTTTTTACATATCCCCATAGGAAGAAGTCTAACGGCGTGAGATCAGGTGATCGTGTAAGCCATTCTACAGAACCATGTCTCCCTATCTAGCGATTTGGAAAGATTGTGTGATATTGCCGGACATTGACTTCGTAATATGCTGGTGCACCATCTGCTGGAACCATATTGCATTACCTGGAAGTTGTGGGTTTCCTTCAGCTGGATACAAGTTTGTCATCGTCGGTACAACATTATTTTGGAGCAGCGCTAAATAAGAAGAAGGAGTCAATGACATTTTCTCCAATTATTTCTGCCCAAACATTAACTTTCTCAGGGTTTTGCGTGTGTAGTTCCCTCATCCAGTGAGGATTTTCTCTCTACCAGTAACGACAGTTTTGGCAATTAACATGGCCGTGAAGTGTAAATGTAGATTAATTCGCAAATAAAACATTTTCTATTTGTAAAGTAAATCTATCTACTAAATCATTTGCATCATTTGTTCACAAAAGAGAATTCGTCTATCAAAATCGTCTTCCGCGAGCTCATTAGTTGGTACCAGTTTATATGGGTGCATCTGATTTTCTGTCAATATGCGGAGAATCGAGGAATGGTTAATATTTAATGCTGAAGCTGTTTGACGACTCGACGTATATGGATTTTCTTCAAGCATAAGCATTACATTAGTTTTTATCTTATTGTGGGGAATGTCGGCAATTACAGACATTTATTTTTTGTTTTTATTAACATTTCAGAACCTAAAATTGACACATAGTGTTACTTATAAAAGTTTTATTTTAATGTAACGAATTTCCTACGCTTCAGAAACTTTTTTTGCTTGGTTATTTCTGCAATAAAATTTAAAACCATAGCAGTTTTGAATAGAGAATGAAAAGACCTTTCAAATGAAGTATCACAAGCCCCTACTTCCAATTCGAAAATTTAGGGGTTGTAACTGTCACCTGAAGGGGGTTGAAATTAGGGATGACATTTTTACGTCGCAAGATGTCATTTTAGAATTAGAAATTGACGTGTCTCAGGATTTTCTAAAAAAATGCATAATAATGTAGGTAGCTACTGAATTTATTCCATTTGGCTGTTCCACACTGTATATAAAAGTCGTTTCCAAGATTTGCAGACGTTTTTTGAAAGTTTTCTTTTGCCATTAAAACCTGCTACTTAGGTATAATAAGCACCCCTAAAATATGATGTGGGTCCCATGCCTCCTTATGAAAATACGAGAATTCCAAGTTTCACTAGCCGCCACTGTACGTTTGTCTAAAATTTATTTAGCCATTTAATTTACAGCGACATTTAACCCACATATTCGGACAACCCGCCCAGGTAAACAGCCGTAATTTATTAATATTAAATAATAAATTTATTATGCCTAATTGCTGGCCAATTTTACGCGCGTTTTAACAAATTTCAACGAAATGTAAATCAGCCCGGCCGACCGGCCGTTGCGGCCAATCGATCCGGCTGAATCGGCGGCGAATAAAATCGTTGGCGGACGTCGGACCGCAAAAAAATGGCGCACAAATAATAATTTACGTCAAAATCGGGTCCGCATTCAATTGCGGACTCGTAAATCAGGCTTATCGCCAGAGGTAATTAGTGTAAAGTCCGTAATTGATTGTTCGAAAGTTAATGCTGATTTATTAGAAAATACACCGGGAAAACATTTTTACAATTTTTACGGTAAAAAGTTTATACAGTGTGGAAACTACTTATCGAATAAATTCAGCAATTCCAAAACTTAAATTATTTCACGAAAACCTATATGATTAATATTAAAAATCAGCAAACCTGTGAAAAGGCACCTGGATTATTTTCTTTGATTACATGGCGGTTGCCGCCACTCACCACTATTGTGTTTTTGTCATTTTTGGACTAATAAAACTTTATAAAACAGATCCTAATTGTTTAGATGATTTAAAATAACAAATTACGACAGAAATGATAAGAACAATATATTATATTTTACATATGACGCGCGTTTCGCCATCTAAGTTGGCATCTTCAGGAGAAGATTTTCTAACCTACACACTTCCACTATTTATACTAAATTTGTTGCCACGGTCCACTGAACCGTAACTGTCTTTGTTTATCAGAGCAAACAGTGGACTGGTGGGTATCGGACCATTGTCCTTATTCATACTACTGTTACACTTAATGATTTCTAAACTATCAAAAGCATCCAACTGTCTACTGTTTGTTACATTTCTAATTAATTTTAAATTATTTATGTCTATCCTATGGTTGTTGTCAAAAGCGTGTTGGGCAACACCAGATTTTTCCGTTCTGTCATATTTCAAATGAGCCACGTGTTCTTAAAATCTAGTCAAAATAGATCTTTTTTGTTTGCCCTATATACTTTTGATCAGTCTTTAGAAGATTGTTTACAGTCAGATTAGAAAAGTAACAAATAGTAGACAGTTGGATGCTTTTGAAAGTTTAGAAATCATTAAGTGTAACAGTAGTATGAATAAGGACAATGGTCCGATACCCACCAGTCCACTGTTTGCTCTGATAAACAAAGACAGTCACGGTTCAGTGAACCGTGGCAACAAATTTAGTATAAATAGTGCGAGTGTGTAGGTTAGAATTTAGTTTTAATCTTCTCCTGAAGATGCCAGCTCAGTTGGCGAAACGCGCGTCGAGAAAAGTATAGTAGTTCGGTGTTTCGTGGAAAACGTCCAATTTTTTGTTTCTACGCTGAAGGTTCCAGTACCCACTCCAACATTATATTTTAAAAATTATTTTCTAAACATTGATAGAACATCGTTAGAAATTAATTTCGTCATTAGGTGGGAGTGTACCAGCAAACATTTTGAGCAGTTATAATAATTAATAAAGTTCATTGTGTATACACTGATTTGTTTATACAGTGTATTCCAAAAGTCTCGAAAAAAAATAAAACAATCAGTAATTCTACATGAATATTAAAAATGATGTTAACTTTATTTATTATTATTTTACATAACTCTTATTCATTAATTTCATTAGCCTTATATAGATTGTCACAAATATTACTACAACGTTTTGACCCATTTTCTTTATTTTTTATTTTGAATTCCTTCTTTCTTATATACATTTGGCAAAAATATCACCACAAAAATTCAAACCATTGTGTCATCTTCAGTTTTTTTTAAATTTCTCCATTTTTATATCAAGAAATGGTGATATTTCTTTAAAATATGAGATCTTTTTCATTTCTGATGATTCATTTGAAAACACTTCAGATGACACCATGGCTGAAACGGTGTAGTAAATAATTATTTCAACAAGTAGGTAGGTTTCATTACAACAAAATATTAATAAACAAAACATTAGTCATGATCGATGCCAGGTGTAATAATTAAACCGTTCTCTGAGTGTATTCCAGGTTCGTAGTTGATTGTTCGAAAATTCTGATATATTGGAAAATGGCGTCGGACCTTTTCAAGTCTTCGCTCGCTGTATATGCGTATTAATGGCATTCCATTACGCGCTGCAAATGTACAATGGCAGAACGCGATGGAAATGAGTAGGAAAAGATGTTTATCATTATTTACGCAGTCCGAGGTGCTACTGTTCATCGACAATAGTATGATCTAAAACCGCTAATAAATTATGTCTATACGTTTATATAGCGATACTTGTTCCGGTTATATTTCATTTTAATGAGTGCAGAAGCCGATCTGAATGAGTAGTTTCCTTCGAATACAGGGACAAGATGCTACAGAAATAGAAGCAAAAAGAGCAGGACTATTATTATAGTGTCAATGATAAATGTAAACTTATATCTAAACTCCACTATTTATTTTGTATTTCTGGAAAACAAGTGTTGTAAGATTACCACTTATAATTTTTTCTAATTACGTCTTGATACCGAAAATTGAAATTATTTTATTTACTCTCACTGATTTCATTTGAGATTTTTTATATTTCAAACATTATGGACTTGGAACTACACAATTGTTGACGCTTTCATCACAAATTGTGATAGGGATGTGTTTATATCTTGCAAGCGTATAAATAATGAAAGGATATAATTAAGGCGCACTCTGACTTTGCCTTTAGCGATGTAAGACTGTAGCCTAGTATCGCCCATGTATTAGTACTGATTCGGCAACAAAGTTCTATAATTTTCGATCATTATGTGTAATAAATACCCAGACGGTATAAATTTATGTAGCTACACTTTCCAAATTAACCTTCAAAACCCATAATCGAGTTTGTAATCTACAGAGCCAAAAACGCAGTTAATTTAGGAACAATACTCATCGTATACAATAACCGAAAACTAAAGAAATAAAAACCTTAGGGTTGTACAGACGATATCGATTATTTATTTGACGATTGAATTTTAAAAATGTGTCTTTGTTAATCTGCAACACCATGAAAATTGGTCAAAAGGTTTGTCATATGATTAACTGCCCATTGAAATAATTAAACGAATCATCCAATCTGGACAGCACCAAACGCTTCAAGGATACCACTTGGCACTGTTGAGAAATACAGGGAAGAGGAAATATATATGAAGATAAATTCTTTATTTTAATGTAGTTCAACAGTGCATATGTTCCAACGGATGCAGCTTCATCAAACATTAGTGGAATATCGTGATCAACTATAATCTCCACCATGAAATACAACTGGAAGAAGAAGAATAAGTGCGTTCTTCTTCTTAACTTATATGCACCTGACACTTCAAACCTCGTTGTTTTACACACTTTCCACAGCAAAACTTGAAAGCCATAATCCTAGCCTAGTAAAACATCGAACAACACGTCAGCTTAGAACCCCAAGCCAGCGTATTTTGCAACAATCCGATTATTATCGAATAGAGAACACCCTTCGGTAATCCTCAACAAAAATCAGCGTTGCTCAGATCACTGCATTAGAATGCATGCAGGGAAGTATTATGTGACCAATTGATCGGTGCCAAATCTCCCGGGTCAGTTCATGTGTATATATCGTCACTCTCTTATCTTGCATCTTTGTACATCTGGCCACTTGTCAATGATCCGTGATTGGTGCGATAGTATTCTGTTTCGCTGTAGAGAATAAATTATATTAGGTACATGGTCAACACATCTGGGATTATCAATGTTAAGAAAAAATAATAATAGACATTAGAAACATTAAAAATAGAGATCTATGTAGGTATGTACATAATATGTGCTATCAATAACGTTATTTTTTTCATTCACTGGGAATAGTTATCTACTAATATTATTAAGATGATAACCAGTTATGATGAGAGATGTTATCAAGAGATTTGTAGTTGACACCAGTTTTGTACACCAGATGCTAATAAAGTCTAGATCGTATTGCAAGATTATAAAGTCTTGAATCTCTGATGGAGGTTACTTTCAGATCATCCTCATTGAGAATGCAGCTCCAATTCTCGTCTGTAATAGTATCATGTGTCTGAAGATAAAAAATGGGAGGGGCCTATGTTAGATCCTTGAGGAACATCAAAAGTACCTAGGTAGTACATCGAAAGATATATGACTACATAATTTTTTATACGCCAGTTGCTACCAATGTCTAGATTGTATTGCAATATTATCCATTCTACTTGGTATTCTATGGAGAAGAGGTATGCATAGAGACGAAAGTGACGTTTACGGCTGGAAGACTATCGTTTATGATGATATTAAATGGAAGTGGCCCTAAGTTTGAACCTAAGAGGAACCTTTGAAGGGAGTATGCATCATATTGAAAAAGCTAAAACCTTAGTATGTTTCAAATTCTCTTTATGAGAAAAAAACATGAAAGACTAGGTGGAAATTGAAATGTTTTAATAAATACGTATTGACTGTACTGTGTTACGTAAAACAAATACGACGTCGTTTCGCATCGAAATCGGACGAGTCTCTAATGAAGTTAAACCGTAGTGCGGTTTGCTAATGGCTGCAAGCCTTTTCGCTACTCTAGCAAATCTGTGCGGGGTGGAGCCAGCCAAGGGTCAAATAATTTATCATTGAAACCCGGCATTCTGCAAAGTCATGCAGTAACTTCGGCGTCACCGACAGTTAGTATATGAATCCTTCACTTCATTTAATCCGCCAGTGTTTAATTTACGAAGTTCCGAAGTATGGCGGAGCAGCAAAAAAAGACGAAAAAAAACGGTTTACGAGAACGGTGTGTCTAATGGGTGGCGAGCAAACCTGTTTTCGGTTTTTCTTCTTGGCATTTGTTTGGAGGTTTGCAGTGTTATATAATGCATAAACGGTCTTGGTAACTTTTACTTTTGCGGAACCAGTTACCAAAAAATGTATTTCCTGACTTCCAAAAAATGGCGAGATTCTGTGAACGGTATTTTTGTCATTTTACCCGTAAATTTGTTAGATGGGCTTATTTAATTTCCGTATTTTTTCTTTATAACTCTATAAACAATTGAACGAGAAGTGGTTTTCTTCCTTCTGCGTGCGCAAAATAACAGTTGTTCTACATTTTTGTCCAAAAAAAAACAGACCCAACTATTTACTGCTACTCCTGTGTATTTTTGTCTTTCAATATAGCGATTAACGCCAAGATCAAAGAACAGAGCTACTCAATAATTGTTGGTTTTCAAAATAACAGGCTATTGAGGTGATTCAGTTTAATTCATTGTTATTAATATATCTATCTTTATTGGTAGATATTGAAAACAAGTTTTTCATTGCATGGCATATTGAGTTTCTTTTTCTTCAACGGCAATTCATTATGATTTGCGATTGTACTTGCCAATGAAACCGTTGTTGTTTTTGCCTTTATCAAAACCCAAAATTCGTCTTTGAAAATTAGTAACAGATGATTATAAATGACTTTAAAGCCTTTAAAAAATTTGTAATGCAACGTTTTCGATGCTATATTGTTCTGTTTTATATGACTTTGTAAACGATAAGCATTAACATCATTCTATCTACTCGTATAGATAATTCAAGTGGGAAATAATAAATCTATTCAAGCTGCTACATATTTTGCTGCACAATCGCTGCTATAGAAGAAATAGGCGAACAGAAAAAGTGGCGAACAGAGAAATAGGCGAACAAAGTGAAAGATTGTACAAAAGGTGATAACTGTATTATTATATTTTTTTAAGCTGTAATAGATCTTTATATGCAAATTTTAAAGTAGACGTTGTACAAAATTTTGACCATGGAAAACAATGTTACCACGTCAACAAAGTGCGTTTAAAATCTGATATACTTATAAATAAATACATAAATTACGTCGTTCCATTTGCTTTGAGGTGATACCGGAAGGCAAGTTACGGCTTATTCATTTAGTAACAGGAGCTTTCGATAACATTATTAACACGCGCTAGAAACTCCACAAAAAAATCTAATACATCATTAAAAAAATACGCCAGTTGCAAACAAATTCGTGAACAGCTAATTTATTTTTTAACTACGCCAATCTACGACTCATGTTAACTGTTGTTCCTTAATTAATTACATTAAAATGATAGATATCAGTGACTCACGTTAATTACTTTGTTGTCCGTAAGCTGATATGTAATAATTTCGGGCGTTTACAGCGCTTAACTATTATACTTTGCGAGTAAAAGGCAATTTAGTGGACGAGAATAGCCTGTAATTTTTTCGCTAATATTCACGAGTCGCCTGGGGCCGCCATTAAAAACCTTCCTGCTACTGAATGTAAATTTTTTGTATGTTGTAACCACAATGTTTGTTGTGCCATTATCGTTCGCAATTATTCGCGGCGGTTTATTATTCGGAATTATGAACTTGTAGCTCGCATAAATAAACTCCTTACGTGTGCCCGGAATAATTTCTTCGGAGTGGAAATGAAAGTTCTTGTACACAAGCGCTTGCGGGGTCGTAATATGTACTTATTCTCAAATTGCCTACTGAAATTGCGTTGCTATAAACGTCAGAATAGTTTTGTTCTCTTCCTCGTCTTCTTTGTCTCTTTCTTCTTCTTCGTCCTCTTCATATTCTTATTCTTCTTCTACTACTTCTTCTGCTTCCTCATCTTCTTCTTCATCACCTTGATTTCCTAATATATTCATAGGTAAACAACATTTTGCGAAGCTAGGTAATGGGATATTCAAGAAATTGGAGTGATAACCATATGTTAGTGGACAATGCACCGAGAATAGAACACCAAGAATAATTAATTGTTTTCCCAATTTAATTATGATTAGTCCACAGTAATATACCACATTTACTTTCCTAATTTTAGTAGGTATAATTTATTTACGCGAAAAATACAGATTACAAGAGTGCGTCTATTTTATACGTTACGTATAAAAACTATTTCACTTTCTATTAGCTACAGATATTAACGTACTAAATAAACTCTAAAATATTCGCTATTAAAATTACTTTCGTCTACCTGTAAACAGTTTTACCACAAAGCGTATTGGCAAAAAGGTAATAACATTTCTCATTTAAAATTTTGTTTCTATTACAATTTCTGGTCCTAGTATTGCAAGCAATATTCAGCTATATAAAACTAATAAACGCAGGGTAATCATGAACGCAAAAAAAATCATAGTCAAAAATCAATAGTATACATTTGCCAGAAATAAACTATTATACGAGGTGTGTAAATCAAATAATGAGACTGGCAACGTAGCGCCCCATCTAGCAACACTGCGGGGACGGAACTTGGAAGGGCGGTAAGTTAACATGTAATACACCTTCAGTACAAGTTTGAACTTGTTGGACGCATTTGTTTGTCCTTTGTGACTGTTTTCGTGAACAGGTTTTTTTCTAGTGCGTTTTAAAAATGAGTGACATTAATTTTGAACAACGGTGTGCTATTAGGTTTTGCTTCAGACTTGGAACGTGTCTTTACTGGTGATGAGACTTGGGTGTTTGAGTACGAACAGGAAAACCAAGCGCTAAAGCATGTATTGGCACACTTCAACCTCTCCAAGATGCAACAAAACAAAAATGAGCAAGTCGAAGATCAAATGCATGCTGATTTGCTTTTTTGATAGCCAGGGAACACAAAGAGTTTGTGCCTCCAGGCTAAACAATACATCAATATCTTTACAGAGAGGTTCTTGAAAAAACTTCGAACAAGGGTCATGCGTGTGAGATATGAAACATCAAGAACAACTGGATGTTGCATCACGACAATGCGCTTTGTCACACGGCCATTTCAACGAGTTTTTAGCCAGTAAAAACATTCCTATGGCTCCTCAGCCTCCTTACTCTCCTGACTTGAGTCCTTGTGACTTTTTCTCCTCCCAAGATTGAAAAATCACCTCAATGGACGTCATTTTGGGACCATAGAAAACATTCAAACGGCTGCAACCGACCAGCTGAAGGATATTCCAGTATATGAGTTCCAGCACTGGTATGATGAATGGAATAACCGTCTCCAGCGCTGTGTGGTTTCCCAAGGAAGTCATTTTAAAAGAGACAATACTGAATTGTAATTCTATTCGAATAAAACAATTTAGAAAATCAGTCTCATTACATAATTTACACACCTCGTATTTTAATTACAAACTTGTACAACAAAGTACAAAATAGAAACTTATTTAATGTCAAACATCACTTATACAACACTCTTTAGTAGCAGAATTCAAAACGAATAAAAAAATTGAAAACTGAAAAATATGATAAAAAATATGTAGGTAACTTTTGGAATATTGTGGAGGTGGAAAAGTAAATCTAGATGTCTAGATCTACTTGAATATAGACAGCAACGTTAAATAATAGGACCAAGACCAGTTAGGAAATGTACTATAAAATCTGAAAATGTATTAAAAGAAATTCCAGAACAAATTTTGGTAAGATAATATAAAAAAATCTAACAAGGCAACAAAAAAAAATCGTACCTACTAGGAACTCATTCGTATTTTAAATAGGTGTTTCTTTGCATTAAATACACAAATGCCAGAAAATATTTTTCATAAATTGCCATATCTTTTGTGCTCTAACCTCCAAATTAAATTATGCGTTTGCCAGAAAAACGATAATAAACATTAAGTTCTATTTAAAAAACATTCACAATCAACAATACTCACAAGAAAAAATATTCCTTCGCGTTTTTAAATTCTATTTGAACACGACAACGACGGTGGTGTGACGAAAAAACTCTCTGTGACCTAAAAACGGAATTACACATTTATTCGATAAACATATAATTGAAATCGCACGGAAAAACAGCCATATAAATCGCATATTTGCGGCCGGAATACGTAACGGTTCGGATTTAGAAGCGTACTGCATTCATAATGCAACAATCGGAGAGAAATAAAAGGCGAAAAAACGGCCCAACGCAGAAGAAGTAATAGGCACTCTGCACCGCAGCACGTTTTGTGGATAACAGTAATACGGGTCGCAGAAAACGGAAGCTGCGATCAGAAATGAGGCTGATATCTATCCGATTTTTATGCCATTTTATGAATGCGCTAGGGTAGGGGGAAAGCGGAGCACTGCATACAGCATTAGATTGTATCAAAAAAATCCACTATTTTTTTTTCAAAAATTACTCTGAAAATATTGTTCAGGATGTCGAAAAAAATGAGCCTGCAGAAAATATCAGCTCTTAATTTTAATATTAAGAGGTGACTCATCGCGATTTTCCATTTCCCATTTAATTAACATGGGAAACATTTTGTTTCAAGTTTTGGAATTTTATAACTCTTCAACCGATTATCAGACTGATAAGACATGTTCTTGTAGGGAATTGAACGCACTACAAAAAACGTCTCTTATAATTTTTTGATAAATCTGGTCTTTTAAAGTTATTTAAGGTTAAAGTTTTGTCGTAATGAAAAGTCGTATGGAGCGGTGTAGAAATCGCCAAGATGAGTACATTGAAAGCGAAAAAGTTGCTACTGTAACAGCAGTTTGATTATTTAATAGCCACACCTTGTACATTAGTACCGACTCATATTCTCGTCATATTTTATGCTCGAACTAATTTTACACTTTTCTCCGAATATACTTGAGCATAGATGATCTTTGGCTTCACTTAAACTTAACATATTCTAGCTTGAATGGGCTTACTGGAAGTACTGTCGATTTGATAATCAAAATTCTATTATGTCCCTTGTCTGAACTACATATTTTAAGTATTATCCTATATATCTACTTACTTCAAAATTAAGTAATCAATTTTTAATGCCTCACTAATGATATAGTTCAAATTAAAGTATTTTAAACTTCCAATAGCTATAAATAGGTTTTCTTCACTTACATTCCGATACGCATAATGTTTAAATGCATAAAATTGTGCAAAAAAAATGGACAAGCACTACTATGTTACATGTAAATTTATGTAAAATCGCGTTTCTAATGTTGGTCACTCAGATTTTACACAACTATTTCTTTATTATTTGTAAACGAGGCAGGTTCGTTTTGGTTTATCAATTTACATTGGACGTGTCAATTCTTAGTCAGGAGTAAAAATAAAACAATATTTTTCACCAAAAATAAGGTGGTTTTTAAATAGGGTTTGGACTGATCCAACAAACGTTTGTACACCTTGTTTGTAGAAGATTCTAATCATTTTCTCTTATTCCTTTTTTATTATTGTTTCAACTTTGTATACTAACTAAAAGTATTCCAACAACAAAATACCAACAATGTTGGTTCTGCCCCATGTTTACTGCAAAGTAAATTATGTTACATACAGCGCCCATACTTGCTTGGTCATCCATAATTCTAGGGAATTATCTGATGACTTCAATTATCAAACTCTAATATCAACAGTATATTATGCATATATGATTGTACGTATCGTGAATATCATTCACCCTGCTCGCCCTCATATGTTCACTACGTCTATATGTTAATTAAAAACCCGGTATCACCGATAGTGAAAGAAATTAAGCAAAAAATTATTAGTACCGCCATAAACCTAACAATTTTAATTGGTATGTTTTATACCTAATACGATCCTCCGAGCGTTTAAGCTTTAATGTCGATTCTATGCCTATTCCGGTCTAGGATGTTATCAATGGCTTTATGGCGATGCTGTTAACGCATTTTTGAGCTATTAACAGTTTCTCTTGTAATTAAATGAAGCGCTTTTTATGTTTGCCCAAGCGCTTTATTGTTATCTTATTAGTTGTCGGCGATAGTACCACCTTAGACATAATTGCTCTTACTGTTTTAGTACTCAATTTCAGAACGGTAGAACCAGAAGACGCCAATTGTTCCTTTATTTTATGTTGAAAGATACAATATAAAAACAATTATTTATTAAAATTTTATAAACGAATTTCGATTTACAGGCGAATTATAGGTCAATAAGCTATATACAGAGTAGACTGTGTATGGTTTCTAACTTCGTACTTAAGTTTACAGTAAGAAAAGGAAACACTGTTCTTTAATGTTGAATCATTAAATGTACCGTTTTGTGCTTATTAAATTATATTATTAGTAATTGTCTGAACATTGCGTCCTAATCAGAAAACGGCTACATCAAACGTGTAAATAATGAAAAAATCACTCGACGTCGATCACAATGTAATACGTGTATGGGATTGATTAATCTAAAAGCTGTTTTTAACTTCATCCCTTGAGATTCCTTTTAATGAAATTGGTTTCACTATGTACCTTCCTGAAAAAGTATGAATTTTCTCAATTAACGCTATTGTAGAGCTTAATCGAGCTGTTTTCTAAACAGCTAAGGAAGAGCGGTAGATTAACATGTACTTCACCTTCAGTACAAATTTGGACTTGTCAGAGTCATTTGTTCGCTCTTGTGACTGTTCCTGTATATCTTCTTTTTTTTTTCTAGTGAGTTTTAACAATGAGTGACATTAATTTTGAGCAACGGTGTTCTATCAGGTTTTGCTTCAGTCTTGGACACAGCGCAACGGATACTTTTGCAAAACTTTAACACGCCTACGGAGACAGTGTTTCTTCAAGAGCCCAGATTTTTTGGCGGTTAAGGCACTCTCAGAAGGAAGAGAGTCGATTGAAGATTAACCCCACAGCGGAAGGCCTTCATCTTCAAGAACCGATGAAAATATCGATAGAATACGGGATCTTGTGCATTCAGATCATCGGTTGCCGACAACAATAATCGGGGAAGACTTAAATTTGAATCACACCACTGTTCATAAGATTTTAACTAACGAATTGGATATGAGAAAAGTCTTCGCAAAAATTGTTGCTAAAAACCTTGCGCAGGAACAAAAGGGCATAAGGAGAGAAAGGTGTCTTGACTTTTTGGAATCGATTGAAAATGATTTTCAATTTTATGGAACGCGTCATTATTGGTGATGAGACTTGGGCGTTTGAGTACGACCAGGAAACCAAGTGCCAAAGCATGGACAGGTACACTTCAAGCTCTCCAATACCTAAAAAAGCAAGAATGAGCAAGTCGAAGATCAAATGCATGCTAATTTGCTTTTTTGATAGCCATGGAATTGCCCACAAAGAGTTTGTGTCTCCAGGCCAAACAGTAAATCAACACTTTTACAGAGAGGTTCTTGAAAACTTCGAATAAGGGTCATGCGTGTGAGACCAAACATAAAAAAACAACTGGATGTTGCATCAAGACAATACGCTGTGTCACAAAGCCATTTCAGTAAACGAATTTTTAACCGGGAAAAACATTCCTGTGACTCCTTAGCCTCCTTATTCGCCAGACTTGAGTCCTTGCGACTTCTTTCTCTTCCTAAGATTGAAAAATCACCTCAAGAGACGTCATTGTGAGACCACAGAAGACATTCAAACGACAGTAACTGATCAGCTAAAGGCTATTCTAGTATGTGAGTTACAGCACTGCTCTAAGGAATGAAAAAACCGTCTCCAGCGCTGTGTGGCTTCCCAAGGAAGTTATTTTGAAGGAGACAATACTGAATTGTAATTCTATTCGAATAAAAAAATCAGTCTCATTACTTAACTTACACACCTCGTATATGATTATATCTAGTAATATATATGATTTATTATTATACATATATAATAATATATATTATTATTTATATATAAATTACATTATTTATAAATCACGACATGTACTTTGTTTAAACTCTAAAATCGTTGTTCTAAGACAGCAGACAAGTCAGGCTATCCTCAGAAATTGTACCAAATATGACAATTAACTTGCCCTGAAACTCTTGCGCTTTATCATAGGTTCTACTGCTTTCTCTCTACTTAAAAATTAATATGGTTTATTTGAGTCACGAGGATAGATCTACATATATAGATCTACACATCACTGACATGATTCATGTATGAATGATAGTGATGATAGTTAAATATTTGCTTGCATATTAATGTAATATTCAGCTATTCTTTTGTTAAACGCTGCATTTCTTTGCATCGTTTTCTCCAGCTTATCCACGTGACGACCTATATTATCCATCACCATGGTCCAAGCTCATGTGACAATTAAGTGCTTATAGTACGGAATATTTCGTCAGCATGAAGTAAAGTTTTTCGTTAATCCAGATCAAGTTTTCAAATCGTCTGACAGACTCTAGCATTATTATTAGAGTGTTCGTGGTGTTCATGTCGTCGGCGTCGGTATTACACATTAATAATAAAATGTCACGCGCGCAAACGCCTAAAAAACTACTATCTGCTGACAAAGTGAATGAATTCATCTGTAATTTCGAGGATTTCCTTAATGATGTCGCATTCGTACCGTGTTTGAAATGTCTGTAAGAAAAAAATTGTTGTGTAGGGACAAACGCGATTGTAGCCGTCACATAAATAATGTGAAACGTACAAATGAAAAAGAGAACTCAGTTTATGTTCAACTCTAATTATGACCAATAAGAGGCAGGTATCAATATGTGTCCATGAAGAAATTAGGTAATACATACATAGATCATAGTTCTAAAGGTATAAACGTATTATTTTAGTTTTTGATGATTATTGTTTGTGTGGTAATTATTATGTTGGGACGTAAATCATAATAGAAAACCTCTATTTATTTTTCTTTCTGCGTTTGTTCGAAAGTGATAAATAAAGCCTTGTTGTCACACAAACAGCAACCAAACGCTCGTCCACCTAATTCAACAATTTTATAATAGTTGTTGAACGCGAGCGGAGGCAGACAAGAATTCATAGAGATTTATACGAGCGCGGTGCTCAACGTTTATTGCCTTCCCAACACACTCAACCATACTTTACCTGCTATAATGACTTATTAAAATTGGATTTTATTTCATAAAATCGGGTCAATATAACAAACGAGACTTTTATTAACGGCCGAGTTTATTCTATTGTCCATTCGACGCCATTCGTAAAAGGTGTGTTGTTGTTATTATTTAAAATGAGTTATGCTTTTCGTTGTAGTAGTAATTAGATGAATGGACTTTTGTGGTTCGCCTTCCGCTCCTGACAGGTTTGTATTTAATTAGCGAGTAAAACTCGGGCAAGAGGTCCGGTTGCTAAAGAAATCTCAACGGGTGTCATGGGGCAAACTAAACGCGGTTGCTTCCTCTCTATTATTAGGGGATGATGATGGAATGTTAGCAAGAAAACAGTGAAAATTATTTTCGTTAATAGTCAATTACACAGGTCGACAAAATTAGGCCGACCATCTAACCCAGAAAGAAGAATATATTTTTCCGGAGGTTTTTGATGCGCTGAATCCGAATCCGAGGTCCAAATCTCTCAATTGGCTCTGGTTTTGGAGATATCCTAACCTAAAAGTGCAAAAAAAGCGATTATGTAGCATCGCAATTTTTTTTCTCAAAAAACTATGAACAGCATCTTACAGTACAAGCCTAGCTCTTTTAAATGCCGTTGAGTTTGCTCAAATATCTTTTTTTTTGTTGAGATATCGCATTTTGAAATTTTTAAATTTGTGAATTTCTCTATAATATTATAGGGGCCGACAAGACTTTAACCCAGAAAGAATAATATATTTTTCCGAAGGTTTTTGATGCGCTAAATCCGAATCCAAATCTCTCAATTGGCTCTGGTTTTCGAGATATCCTAACCTAAATGTGCAAAAATAATGATTTTGGCCTATATTTGAGATTATGTAGGATTGTAGCATCGCATTTTTTTTCTCAAAGAACTATGAACAGCATCTTAAAGTACAAGCCTTGATCTTTTAAATGCCGCTGAGTTTGCTCAATTTTTTTTTTTTTGTTGAGATCGCATTTTGAAATTTTTATGTTTGTGAATTTCTCTATATTTGAAAACCCATTAAGGAGCCCGTGTACATCAAACAGTTGATTGGTTTTTTGATTAGGAAACACTCCTGGAGTGGGTACTGGAACCTTCGGCATAGAAACAAAAAACTGGACGTTTTCCACGAAACACCGAACTGCTTCGATGTTTCGTCCAGTTTTTTTTTTTAGGAAACACTGAAAATGTTTAAAATTCAGTAGCAGGTCAATATTTCATTTTGTAAAAAGACCTGCTCGTACAGAATCCAAGGTCAGATTTCCAAAATTTTCCTCGAAATTTTTTTAAAATCAAAGTCTTTTTAGATAAGAAAACATCGACCTGTTATTAAATTTAGTTAATTTTATTAAAACATATTCAGTGTTTTCTAATAAAAAAAAACCAATCGACTGTTTGATGTTCACGCGATCCTTAATATATTTTCAATTATAGAGAAATTCACAAACTTAAAAATTTCAAAATGCGATATCAGAGCGAAAAAAAGATATATGAGTAAACTCGACGTTATTTAAAAGGACAAGGCATGTACTTTAAGATGTTGTTAATAGTTTTTTTGAGAAATAAAAAATTGCGATGCTACATAACCTCAAATATAGGCCAAAATCGCTTTTTTTGCACTTTTTTAGGATATAGTTAGGATATCTCGAAAACCAAAGCCAATTCAGAGATTTAGACTCTCCTTAGAGTTGGCTCGGATTCGGATTCAGCGCATCAAAAACCTTTGGAAAAATATATTCTGATGGTGAAGTTATTTCTTCCGGGTCTTGCCCGCGGTCGTCTAAATTGACTTGACGTTTCGCTGATCATGCTGTCAGCTTCTTCAGAAGGTTTCTAAAGACTTTTAGTTCAGACAGTCTTTAGAAACCTTCTGAAGAAGTTGACAGCATGATCAGCGAAACGTCAAGTCAATTTAGACGACCGCGGCAAAACCCGGAAGAAATAACTTCACCATTGGACAACAGCCGTGAAAGCCTGCATTCTATTAAATATATTCTAGTTTCTGGGTTATAATCTTGTCGGCTTGTGTTATCTTTTGTTTGCCTGATCAGAAAAAATTAACTGTACTTTCTGAACGAAAAGTAACTCAATTACTGTGTTTCTTTTACCTGAAATATCAGTTTATATCACATTATTTCATTTCAGTTCAAAAATGGGTGTTTCTTTATGCCATCTCATTTTAAGGATATCAGTTCCTACTGAAATTAAAAATACCATGATCAGTTTCTCATTTCACTTGAGACATAGAGATGAGGTTACAGTTGTTAGGTTTCTAAATAAAAGTTAATCAAAACGTGGTTTTCCAAATATCTGAGAGCCCATAGCAGTATAATTTGGGCTCCACAATGAATGTCTACATTTTTTTTCAGTGTTAGCTGTCTCATGATTCTTCATAATCTTTGATCTTTGATTCTTCATGATGAATGATCTTTCTAGATCATTCTCTAATCATTAGTTTTATGTGAAAATATACCAAATATCTTCACAATGATTGGATTTGCACAGTTTCTCTTCTAATTTGTAATTTTCTATATAATCTATAACTAAAATAAAAAATCATCCTAACTTCGTTTTTAGGTGTTTCTTAGTTTTCATTTCATTTCAGTTTATTTCACTTCACCAAACGTGAAGTGAAATGAAACGTTGGGTAAAAGAAACACAGCAATTATTACACTACTCAAGGTAACCATTGTTCAAAAAATCATGTTAATAATTGCTACGGCGATGAGAACAATTTTAGAAATAACTTTCAAAATCTGATAGCTGTATTTTCTTTCCTTTGGTAAAAATTGATCCTGTTTGAAAGTAACCATTATGATCATGAAAAATTAGAACCTATTTTTAGTTTAATAACCCCGGTTACAAGTAAATATTTCATGTATTTAAAGTAACTCATTTTCATTAGTTTACAAATTTAATAGTATGATTAATCAGTATTCCAGATTTAATCGTGACAAGAAACTGGTTATTTGAATCTAATAAGCCTTAATAAAAATTTAGGCCCCGCCCACATGGACTGCCTATCGAAAAAATTGAACTAGATTGCTAAAATTAACACGTTGCCATTAAAAAAAAAAAGACTAATATAGTTTTTTTTTGTATTTGGTTGTAACGTTGCTTCTCAACTATAAATTAAAATTCTTCTAAAGGGATCCGGCCCTAACTTGCAAACTACTTATTCAATAAAACACCTATATACAGGATGTCTCCAAATGGAGTTAATGATAACTGTAAGGCAAACAAAAATAGAGTTGATATACTATATCCGTTTGGAAGCTAGCGTTGCTCACCCATTTTTTACTTTCCAAAGTAGTCCAGTTGTACTGAAATTCTACACGCATGCATTAATTTCAATTCTGAACAACATTCGTTAATACAATTTTCTTCAATTATTCTTGTGTTGCCCAACACGCTTTTGACAACAATCTTAGGATAGACATAAATAATTTAAAATTAATTAGAAATGTAGGCAGTTGGACAAACAGTAGACAGTTGGATGCTTTTAAAAAGTTTAGAAATCGTTAAGTGTAACAGTAGTATGAATAAGGACAATGGTCCGATACCCACCAGTCCACTGTTTGCTCTGATAAACAAACACAGATGTTACGGTTCAGTGAACCGTGGCAACAAATTAAGTATAAATAGTGCAAGTGTGTAGGTTAGAATTTAGTTGTAATCTTCCCCTGAAGATGCCAACTTAGTTGGCGAACTTCGCATCGAGAAAGTATAGTAGTTCGGTGTTTCGTGGAAAATGTGCAGTTTTTTGTTTCTCCGCCGAAGATTCCACTACCCACACCAAAATCATATATTATATGTTTAGTCAGATTTACTCATTTTAGGAAACAGGTTATTAGGATTTACCAAACATTTTAAGATAAGTCCCGCCCACACCGACGCGAAAAAATTCGAATCGCTTATATCGTTTCCAGAGAACCCGTTCGTTATTAAACATCAATTCGCATAAATATACCGCTGGCCTTATTCGCTACAATTTATAGATTATATCCAATTTGGTATGTTGCGCGTTACAAAAAAAAAAAAAGTACGACCGCATATCGAAGGGTATAATTTTCACCTCGATACATCTAGACCGGGCGTTCTGTGCCGTTGTGTAATTTTGATTTATGGCAATATTTCAATTGTTTATGTTTGTTCGCAGGTCACGGAGGCGTGAACCAACTGGGTGGGGTGTTCGTGAATGGCAGGCCGCTACCGGACGTGGTCAGGCAGAGGATAGTGGAGCTGGCACACAACGGAGTTCGGCCCTGCGACATCTCCAGGCAGCTGAGGGTGTCCCACGGATGCGTCTCCAAGATTCTGTCAAGGTAGTGTGAGAAATAGTTCAGCACATTTAGGAGAGTAATCTTGGTGTCAATATTTTGTATTTTTGCCTGAAAATCAAGAGAGATCTGTTTTACTGATAACTAGAGACGTGCACTTTGTCCTCCTCACGAAACGTAACGACCGGGTGGGCGTCGCGCGATGAACGCGGCTAGCGCGTTGTGGTATTACATCATGAGAACACTAGTTTATTTTGTGTTACAGTTTGTTCGATACATACAGTATCTATAACAGCAAACGTGTAATACGATTCATATAATATACCAAGAAAATAAACCAACCAAGAAAAAACTAATTAACTAACTAACTAACATTTTCTGAAGGATTTGGTGGAATAATAAGAAAATCCGATATTTTCATGATATAGTTAGACAGATTCGATATGTTGTAAATGCTATGGAAAAAATCATAAGTCCTAGATTCCGCATGGTATGCATGTCCGTATTTGGTATGCATATACTTAATAATCTACATTTTCGTGCATTTTGGAAAAATACGCGTCCAGGTTTGCACATACGAATGGACTTGAAATAAGTAAATGCGAGTAACTGGATAAAACAATGGACAAAAACCATAAAAAAGTGGGAAATATTAGATATACATATATGCCATAAATAACTGTATAGTACAACGTGGATAAGTTTCTTTCAATTCAACTTTCATCCAGCTCTGACAAAGCCACACAGAGGCAACACCTCGAACAATTACCTCTAAAGAAGTCTGTATTCATAGTGCTCAGTACATTACTAAGCTAAAAATGCACCGGGTACATGTATATTTTTGGAATTCTTTTTCTTTTTCTCGTTTACCTGTCCTGAAAAATTTAAAAAATAGTGAAACCAAGATGATTTCCTAAAAGAATACTAAACATTTAGACATATATGTTAACAGGCCGTAAGTTTGTTAATGAACCTACAGGTACTACAGATCACAGGCCTTATCTTCGACCCTTGAGGGACACCCATATAAGCAACACCTCGTTAATGTCATGGGCATTTAAAGAAACAATTAGCGTATTATAGATTATAGTAATTCATATACGTATTTAAAGGCAGTAGAATTTGAAAGCCTGATAGCGGAGATTGGTATCCAAGGGGTTATTACTGTACTAAACCTAAACAAAAGGATGTATAAATTTAAAATGAAACATGTCCACCTCATCAGGACTTATTTTTATTTTTCAAGACTAGAAATTTCGAGATCTGTTATCTGTTCGTATGGAAAATTGAATTTTTATTTCAATTTATCAGCTTTTATTATGACTTTCTTACCAACTTTGAGATTTTATAAGCGTTATGGCTGAGAATTTTACACAAGACATAAGAATTTTTTTGTTTTTGGTAGGGGAGACCGGGGTTGGTTGTTACAGGGGCTGGTTGTTACGTTGGGCTTAAATAGTGCGCCAATTGTAATATGGCGCCACCATGACTCTCAATTATGTACTAACACTCTGCGCGAAGGTGCACCGTCATTACGTTCTAATCGGTGGAACGGTTGTTTAGAAATTTCAGTTTGTGTATTTTTCGGCCCCATTTGTAATTATTTTTGAAGAGATTATTTGTTTCATTGTCAGTGTTGTGCAAGAAAGATAAATTTGTTGTTTTAACGGATGAGACACCTATATGTAGGTATGATTTTTATATGATGTTTATTTTAATCAAATGTAGGGCTAGGTTGATATAAAATATTTTTCGTAAATCGTGCACTTGGGGTAGGTTGTTACAGTGCCGACGGGGCAAGTTGTTACACTGTAACAACCAACCCCGAAACGTATTTTTTCTAGAAGTAGGTAATTTAAATTACATATCAGTTTTGTTGCAGGTACCTATGTACCGATAGCTTTTTTATTTAAAAGGTAATAAAATGAGAACTTACAAAAGGAAAAGTGAAAGAGGAAAATCATCGGTAGAGACTTTCCGTACTGCTGCAAAAGAAGTCCTGGAAAATGGAAGATCTCTCAGACCGGTCCCGGAAGATCTCTTAGAACGGTCGTGTATTGGAACAGCAAATCAGTCGGGCTGGATGGTACAGGAGGATTTTGTTATATTCCTTGTACATTTTATAAAGCACACTAGGTGCACTAGAGAACGGCCAGTTTTACTAATATTGGACAACCACGACTCACATCTTTCTATCAAGGGCATATAATTGTGATAATGATAATGATGTTGTAATGTTATCTCTTCCACCGCATTGTTCCCATAAACAAGCCTCTAGACAGGTCTGTCTACGGTCCAATAAAAAAATATGTGAACACTTTGTGCGATTCATGGTTGAGAAACAATCCAGGGAAAACCATGTCAATATATGACATTCCCGGTATTGAGCGAGATGCTTTACCATTAGCTGCAACCCCGAAAAAGATCCAGTCCGTGTTTCGATTTTCTGGAATTTATCCAATTAACAGAAATATTTTTAATGACGATGAGTTCTTACAAGCGCTGTGACAAATCGCCCTACCCCACTGAACAATCAAGACACAGATGAATCCCATACAAATTCTAACAATATAAATCCACTAGAAGAAGTAGAAACCATGCCAATATCACGAATTTCACTTGATCTATCTCTTAATTAACAATCTGATAAGGTCTCAACTACTTCTAAATCCCCACAGCCTGGTTGTTCAACTGATACGTTGTGTTATAGCCCTTCAGATATACGCCCATTTCCACAAGCCGCACCACGCAGAGTGAATTTTAGAGGTCGCAATCGTTGTAAAGCTGCAATTTTAAAAGACACACCTAACAAAAATGAGTTGGAAGAGGAACAAAAAAAACGTGATGCAAAAAAATTAAACAGGATATAAAAGTCAGAGTGAAAACAATATTGCAGCAGACAAAAAGGGAAAAAGACTGAAGAAGTCCACAAAAAGTATTGAACTAGAAGAGTCAAGTGATGAGGACGATGCATTTTGCTTAGGGTGCACTGAACAATTTTCGAAGGCGAAGACTGGGTAAAATGCACCAAGTGCCATGCATGGGCACATGATAAGTCTGTGGACGCCGGCTTGTACTTTGTTTGTCAAAATTGTTACTCAGATGATGATGCGTAGGATTGTAACAAGCAACCCCAGGCATGTAACAACCAACCCCGTTTCGGGGTCAATTGTTACAGTTGACAGTAACAGCAGAAAACTTCTGTTTTTATTTTTGTGTTTGATATTAAAGAATATTTTTTTTATTTGTTGTATAGCGATAAGTATAAACTATATGTTAGCACTAAAGATTTTTTGTAAAAATTTCAATAAACAGCATTAAAAAAAATCGTAAGTAAAAATTGTAACAACCAACCCCGGTCTCCCTACTTGACAATTATAAAAAAAAAATCACATATATTTTGTAAGATTTTCTGGTGAAACAGTTGTTTTTTGAACATTCTTTTTTTCAAGTTTATTTTAAAGTTTCTTGCTATTATAGCATTCTATTTAATTTAAATTGGATAGGTTGGTATAAGGCTTAATCAATCGCCCCTAAAATTCAGCTTCCATCAAGCGCCACTCCAATTGCTGCATCTCCAGTTGTATAAACCCCACTCTACCCCGTCGCAGAGGCCGAGCTTCGCCCTGCCCTTATTCCCCCTCGCTTCCGGCATGGCTCAGCGGGAGCAGCTAACAGGATCATGCGACCTGCCGGTAATGTTTTCCCGTTTTTTTAGTGGCCGCTTCCCAAAAAGACGAACTCCATTCTATACGGCCAAGGACCACATGGGGACGGTGCATTTATCATTCGCATAACCGCCGCCGCCGCCGCCGCAAGAACGAACTTATGTCCGCCATTGTTCGGGGGTTGTTTTATTAACGTTATTCGACGCCCTTTCCGAGGGCCGAGAACTAAAGCAACCGCGGTTCGAAATATCAGCAGTATACGGGTAGTATTCGTAATCACTACTTGACTGTATTTTTTTTTTGACAGTGAATGTAGAAGTGGATTAGAGTCAATCAAATAAAGTCAATTTACCCTATCATTGATATGGTTACGATGACAGTCAAGTATTGGTGAAAAAAAACATCATCTTTTCAAATTAAATCAATTAAATCAACTAGTTGTACCTAGAGAATAAAACAAAATAATTCTGCTTGAAACTCCAGTTGTCTGTTCCGACTTTTCATCGACAGATGGCGACAGCAAGAAGAACAAAGATTACACAGGCCCACAAAAAAAATAAAATTTTTTGACTATGGATAAGAACATAGTTTTTCCCTATATTTTTTGACGCTGAATCCAAATCCGGTGTCCGTTGAACCGTAGCACGTCAGGATCAAGGTCATTTCAAGGTCAAATCGCGAAATAAAGGCTTAAAAGAGAATAAACCCATATATCTTTATGTTTCTGGAGTCGCTGAGTCCAAATCCGGACACCAGGCATTCTATATGCACGCACATGCATACAGTCACGCACACATGTACTTACATACGCACGCAAGTACACACTCACGCATACACGCTTTTATACACACGCGTGCATTAGCGCACACACGCAAAAGTGTGTGTCTGGTTGTAGGAGTCTAAACACGTTTATTCAATGATTCACTCACTGATTTTCAGTAAGATGATTACTATGTAGTTAGACGGTATTCAGTAAGGTGGCTACGAGAATTGTTATCAACTCATCTAATGTACATGGATACACAGATATCTTTTACCTTAACAAATAATAGCAATACATTCACGAAACCGAAAATCCTTAACCACATTTCCCTAATACAGCCTAAGGTACATGATGAAAATGATATCATTTACGGTCTTCTATCATGGGTTTCAGATTTTGATTCAGCAACTTTAAAAACATACAGATACAAACTTTTGCCTCATTAATGGGTTTTTTAGTGATTTGACCTTGGAGTGCTCTTCGAAGTCGCGTGATATGGTAAGAATAACTCATAATCAGATTCTAATTCAGCGATCCCTGAAATATAAAGATATATGGGTTTATTCTCTTTCAAGCCTTTATTTCGCGATTTGACCTTGAAATGACCTTGATCTGACGTGCTACGGTTAAACGGACACCGGATTTAGATTCAGAGTCAAAAAAAATTATAGGGAAAAACTATGTTCTTATCCATAGTCAAAAAAAAAAAAAGTTTTTTGTGGACCTGTGTTTTTTACCTTGGTTTCGATCGATCATCGACGGGGTGAAAAAACTGAGGACGAACCTGGTACTGAATGACTTGAATCTGGTCCATAAGAATGAGTGACCCCAAAAAACGAGCTTTTTTTAGCCTGTTTTTCAAACACCTGTAACTTTACCTGGAATTGATGAAATTCAACTTATAAATGCTCAAAATTTTCGTCTCATCATAAGCTAGTGCGAAAAAAGAAGATTTATTGCTCCAGACCCCGTGCATCTCCTTAAATGAAGGGTTAACTAACCCTCCATTTTTCCATTACGCATGTGCGAGAAAAAGCATAATTATTGTTACCACCCAATAAAAAAGGCTGTTTTACTACATACAATATATGGTTTCCGAAGTATCTTTACCTCCTGAATACGAATCCGTGGTCAGGTTAGCCCCATAACCTCTCAGTCTTCAGAAAATCGTCAAACATCTTCAGAAAAATGAAAATTTTCGAGAAGTAACCGGATATACAGTGTGGCACATGATTTCCAATGGTTTTTTTTTGCTTCCTGGACTCGAATTCGTGGTCAGGTTAGGCCCATCTCCTTTCAATGTTCAGCAAATCGTCGAAAATCTTCATTTTTCTGAAGATTTTGGAAAAATGGAGGGTTAGTTAACCCTTCATTTAAGGAGATCACAGGGTCTGAGCAATACATCTTCTTTTTCGCACTAGGTTATGATGAGACGAAAATTTTGAGCATTTATAAGTTGAATTTCATCAATTCCAGGTAAAGTTACAAGTGTTTGAAAAGTTTTGGGGTCTAATTTTGGGGTCACTCTTTATATCTACTACTGCATGGAACTTCCAATTTACATGGAAGTACTCGAGTGCTTGCCAAAACGGTCCTTCGAGTTCTTAAGGAGATGTTTGATTAAGTACAGAGTGACAACGCTGTCGTAATTGCGAATCGTATTCTAATTTGAAACAGTTTTCGAGGCGATGAGGTTGTAAGGTTTCGTGAAGTAAGAAATGTATGAAGGCTGTCACCGTGGACATTTCAGGATAGTCCTCGAAAGCACTTAAATCTATTAGTGTACATCATTTTAATAGTGCTTTATATCGTGAAAACTCAACTGAGGCACGAGATCGACACGTGCCGTCAAAAAACGACATGGAAACTGCATATCGCTGCCGACGGCTCTCAGACGACAGTGTAATATGATGCCTTTATCGTACAGAAATATATGTACGCAGAGTGATCAGTTAATGGCTGCAAATGCATTTTTATGGAAACTGCAATATTTCTAATACCTACAGATAATCTGCGTTAGTTAAACATACGTCTATGAAATAATGTGTAAATAACATCGCTTTTCAAACAGGTAACTAACCATAGTAGAGAATATATTCAAGTGGATAAAATAAAGGTAACTGATTCATCGCATCGTCGCAAAATGTTTTACCCGTTTTTCTGTAAGCTGATAGGTTTTATTACACGCGAGTTGTGGGTATTGCAACAAAAGTTAACTCATCAACAAGAATCTTGAAAGAAATCTTTAAAGAACACTTTCAAAATTTTTATCCTTTATTTTATTCCTTTGTACGAGGTGTGACTATTAAATAACCGAACTGATGCTGCTACCAGCGCGCTGAGAGCTTGTCGCAACAAGTTTGAACAGATCTGGTGATACTTTACCTACCCTGAGCTCGCTCGACAAGCCAGTGGGTCGCTCAATTTGACTGTAGCAGCCGTTTGAATTAGTCTACGTGCCAGTGACACGTCGAAAAAATGTTAAGTGTTCAGATGGAGCAACAAGTTAATCTCTAGTTTTTTGTTAAACTCTTTTAATGAAAACTTTTACAGAAGCTTATGCAATCTTAAAAATAAGTGTACGGGAATGAATATTTATCCCGCACACAAGTTTTTGAATGGTTTAAACGGTTTAAAGAGGGACGTGAAACGATCAAAAACAACAAACAAAGAATGTCTTCGTCAGATTTTGCATGAATCGTTCAATATGCGCAAAGTTTGCACAAAAATTGTGCCAAAACTCCTCACTCCCGAGCAAAAGGAATCAAGAATGAACATTTGCGCTGACATTCTAAACAACATTGATCCTGATCCAGGCTTGTTAGACACGGTGACACTGAAGGGAACAAGATTCGAAAGTGTGGAAGCGGTTAAAGCAAAAGCGACGGAGGTTCTGAACCAGCTGACAAAAGCGGACTTCCAGCACTGTTTTTAACAATGGAAAAGTGGTATGGAGCGGTGTAGAGATCGCCAAGGGGAGTACATTGATGTCAAAAAAGTTACTACAGTAATTGGTAACGAATAAAAAGTGTTATGACAGCACTTCGGTTATTTAATAGCCACACCTCGTATTTAGTAGGTGTAGAAGTACCAAATCATTTTTACATCGATATAGCTTATAGTATACGTAAAATAATTTTCATCTGTGGATGAAAATGATGATGACTTGTTGACTGATGATTAATGAAGATTTTATTATCAACCTCAAACATCGGTACTTATCCACAACATTGGTTTTCTAATATTGTAGATGTTTAGGTTGAAATTTAGATTATTTAGAATGTAAGTTTGAACTAGTATTTTGGCACACCATGTAAATAACAACGCTTTTACAAAAAAACTTTCGATTTCTCTTTTATGATTTAATATGTAGACAAAATTGATTATACACTGTCATAAACGTGTTCGAAAATATTAGCTTACACTTTTTAAGTCCGCCATGAAATCCGTTGTGCAAATGAACTTTCGAGCAAAAAAACGATGTCATGGCTTAACGCGGCAGTGTCGAAACGAGCCGTGGACAGATCTAGCGAAAATTTACAGAAATCTGTACTATCCTTGAAACGAAAATGTCGAAAATTCACGACACTTACGTCCGTTTGAAATTCTTTACCCTCAGGCAATAATTTTCGCGGTAAAACACGTAATACGGTTGGCGACATTTATAATCGAATTAACTTTTTCTGTGTGGAAATACATGGAAAATGTACTAACCGAAATCTGCAAAAAAAACGATAGATATTTTTTGCCTATTTCACCACCTTTCACCTTCAAACTAAATTAATACTTTTTTTTATTTTACGCAGAAAGTCTTGCTGGTATTAGGCAAAACATCATTTACTATTATTTGTAGAATAATTATAAATGATTATTATTACCTTCAAAGCAACAAAAAATTTACGTATCTGGCTAATTCATATTAGACAATTTATTTCTGAAATCTTATAACGAATATAAGGAAAAATTTGTGACCGGTACTAACAAGGAGGTTAAGAAAAATTGTAACCCATTTTCACATACCTATCTAACAGTAATATCTGTTCAGTTTGTTTTTGAATTTGGCAATGATATATTTTTGTTTACCTTGTGTATTTACATTTAGAAAGAATCTTCATAACATAAATATTTTTTTCACTTCCCACTTATTCTGCATTTTTCCAAAACTTTCAGTTGCAATATGCCCAACATCTTACCCAACAATTAACCTACACAAACTGAAATTCTAATAACTGTGACGCCACTGATTAACAAATTCTCGAATTAATTTTGTATTGATTTTTTTTCCAATTCGATTGAGGGCAGTCGTACAATTTGCAGTAATTCTGACCACAATATTTAAAACGGTTGTATATTATAACTAAACAATTCTGTTAATTAATGTTCTACTTGGTCTTTAATTAATACCATCTCAGTTTCGCTCTATAACAAAATTGTCTACTTAAATATAATTTAGGTAATCAAAGATGTGTAAAAAAACCAATTTATTTCTCAACGCAGAAATTAAAAATTTGTACTGGTACTTTTGGTGATTGTGTTTCATATAGGGTCCATTTAGGTTTAAATTTTTTTTTGTTACTTAAATCGTTGAAATGAGCACAATCTTTAAAACTCATGTATAATACATAGGTAATATATAATACATTAGGGTGGGCCAAAAAAAAAACTTTTATTTTTTTTCTTTAGTTACCATGAAAATATTGTTCAAGATGACAAAAAAATAAGCCTGTCAAAAGGGCAGCTCTTAATTTTAATGTTAAGAGGCGTCTCATCGTGATTTTTGATTTACCATTTAAATAACACGGGAAAATGTTTTTTTCTTTTTTTGGAATTTTATTGCGTTCTAACGAATTGTTGTGAAAATACTAAAAAATAATAATAAACGTCTTATTTACACTTGATCATTAGGTAATGTAAGATAATTTTTCTCGCAAGCACTCGAAATTTTTGTTTTACCTGAGTAATGACTTAAAAAAAATAATTATCCCTTAGAAAATACTAAAAAATTGAAACTTTATCATTAGGTAATGTAAGATAATAAAAAAAGCCAATTTCCAATACTTTCACAATCAAAATAAATTTGAATTGTAATTCTATTTGCATAACAATTTTACATATTATCTATTCTGTTCCTTCTCATCTGTCATCTCCCTCAAGATTCAATCAGACCCCGTTATTTAATTATTTCTTCTTCTTCCTACACCGATATTATGACGCAATCTAATTATTGAATTTATTTTTTATTTGTACTCATCAATCTCATCTCATTCGTTTGGCATTATCTAATATAGAAGGTTAATAAAATTCGCGGTACCCACCTCGGTCACTATTAGGGTCGAAACGGGTCCCCAGTCTTTATTATATCCACTCTGCAAAGATAAAAAATAATAGGAACGGCAAATGCCCGCGGGGCGCGGGGGGGCGTACAAACAAATTAATGCCGTTTTGTTTCCTATAATTAGATACCTGCTGCTCGTAGAAATGATACAAAGCAGCGCGTCTTTTCGGCACCGGCGTCTCTAGATTCTATCTCGGTCGTCTAACAAACCTGCATAATTAGGACATTGTGCTCGGATTATTAAGTTGGAGAGGTTCGTGGTATATACCGGATCAATTTCAATGACAATGGTTTTCTAGCCTAATGGGTACGCTACCGAGATATATCGATACAGTTGTGGGGCAATTAAACGGAGACATTCTGCTCCTTAGAGCAGTGAAAATGTATGTACGGACATGCAAAATAGAGGAGAATGTACTATACATACATTTTTTTCTGGGAGCCGTCCTTTTCGCCGGATTGCACTGCAGCCTCTTGGGCTTATTGTGCGCAACCTCCCATCCTTCTCACGCTACCCATTCCAGTAGCCGGGTCCTATATACAAGCTTGTATAGCTTCCCTGCCGGCTGGGTGCTGTAATCTTCTGGACAAAGTTTGAGGTGTCCATATATGGCCTGCCTTTTGCGGTCTAAAGTCTCGCAATCACACAGTATGCGGTGTGCTGTCTCCGCTTCCCTGTTGCAGAGTCTGCATTTCAGTTCTCCGTTGTACAGCCCCATTCTGTGTAGGTGTCCTTTGAGGACACAATGTCCTGTTAGGAGGCCTACAACATCTCTTATCTGAATCCTATTCATTTTTAATAGTTCCTCAGTTCTTTCCTCACATGTTCCTTTGATAAACATGTTTCCGTGTCCTTGCCTGGATATAGAGTTCCAGTATTCGTTTTGTCGATTTCTGACCCATTCTCCTATTTGACCCCTTACTATACTCTTTGGTACTCCCAGGGCCGGTTCTGGGCACAGTAAATGGAGTTGACGATCCTTCTCTCGCTAACTCGTCTGCTTTTTCTTTGCCTTCGATTCCTGTATGTCCTGGTACCCATCCTGGTACCCAAAAAAAAACTATACGTACATACAGAAATTCTGGCGCCGTTTTTATTTTGACCTTAGGCAGTGTAGTCTAAAATACACTAGGCGTAGAAATTAAGGAATATAAAAAAATCCCAAAGTTTGAGGTGGTTTTTAAAGAGCTGTGACTTAGGGAAAATGGTCGTAGAGAGAGGAAATTGAAACTCCGAGTTTCTAGTTTTTGGATCTTGAGTTTAAAATTTTTACCATCAGCAGTTCATCGAAAATGGAGTTTCTAAATTTTTGCTTTTCTTTTAAAAGGTCCGCGGACCTCAATAAATGTCGGATGTCGGAAACATCATGATGTATTTTTACAATGGATAGCATGACATGTATTTTTACATGAGAAATGTCATTACGATCGACTCGAGTGTTATCCCATTTGACAGCTGACCTTTATTTAATGCAAAAAAAGTAATCGATTTGGTCGCGTCGTTTGGTTTTTACATCAAGTTGAAAATGGAAGATCAAACTGTGCAGTTTCGGCATATTTTGCTTTTTTATTTCCGCAAAGGGAAGAACGCATGGTGGCTGATGACCAAATAAACGCACTAATCGAAGCATACCCACATTCGTGATATTGCGGAGACACTAAACCATCATTCCACCGTTCACGATCATCTACAGAAGTTGGGATTCATCAGCAAGCTCGATATATAGGTTCCTCATAAACTCAAAGAAATTCATCTCGCCAATCGCATCAATATCACCGGTACGCACCTCAAGCGCAACAAAATCGATCCGTTTTTGAAGCGCCTAGTAACATGCGATGAAAAATTGATTGTTTACAACAATATTCGACGTAAGCGATCTTAGTGCAGTGGAACTGAGCGAGCGCAAACACAATTCAAAGCTGATTTTCACCAGAGGAAAGTTATGCTCTCAATATGGTGGAATTTTCAGGGCGTGGTGATTTTTGAGCTCCTACCCGGAACCAGGCGATCGATTCCGATGTGTACTGTCGCCAACTGGATTATTCGAATACATATCTTGCGGAGAAGCGGCCAGCACTCATTAATAGCAAATGCGTAGTGTTTCACCACGACAACGTGAGACCTCATACAAGTTTGGAAGACAAAAGTTGCTGCAGGTTGGATGGAAAGTCTTGCCACATCCTCCTTACTCACCGAACCTTGTCCCATCAGATTACCATTTGTTTCGTTCCTTGCAGAACGACTTGAGTGGTAGATCGTTAGATTCTGATGAGGCCAGCAAAGAGCATCTCACCCAGTTCTTCGCTGGAAAAGAGCGGGCTCCTACGAGCACGGAATCATGCAGCTCCCAGAAAGATGGCAAAAAAACCATCGATCAAAATGGGCAATACATCATTAATTGCACTTGGTTCTATTATAAATGAGCCATGAAAATCACTTTAAAAATGCGTCGTGACTTTTCCGACAACCTAAGAAAAGCTACTCTTCCCATTAAAGTGCTTCTGTCATCTATGCCTGCGTCTATTTCATAAACACGACGACACCCTCGACGACAGACAAATCCAATCGGAAACCGCACATCCCCCATAATTAATAAATGATATAATTCCATTACTGGCGACATTCGTTAGTCTGCCGGGTGGCCGATGCGAAATATAAATTCGTCACGAGCTACCCGCCGCCCGTAACCGAATCGAATTTCGGCAGTAATTCGGTTATCGTATATTAGCCCGGAATCGCGTCATAAAGGGGTGCCGCCGCGCTCACTCCGGGGATCCGGGGACTTCATAATATTTTGCAGCGATGCATTAGCGGGATCGCGTTTCCGTCGGGATGGATGTTGTGTGCATCCGATCTTTCGATTGTTGGTCCCGAATAATAACGTCAGTTTAGACCCGCTTGGGACTAATAAAGGAGGCTGATTAAATTAAGGCTTGCGATATACAGGGATCAAGAAATAATAATCAACATATATTATATAGGTGTACAAATAAGTTTCCGACGTTTTTAATAAAAAATTGGGAATTTATTGTGAACCATTAGGTACCGTCCGTACCTAATGTTTTATTCAAAATATTGCCCATTGCTTGCCACTAATTTTTCCCATCTTTCTGGTAGCATATGGATACCGCGTCGGAAGAATGCTTCATATTTTGAGGCTATATGAATGACCCAATTTTTGGTATCTTTATATGATGTGAAGTGTTGCTCATACAGGCCATGCGTCATCGATCGAAACAAGTGGAAATCAGAAGGAGCAATGTCTGGTGAATACGGCGGGTGGGGTGAAACTTCTATATTGAGTGTTTCCAAATAGGTTTTGACCGGCGCCGCAACATGTGGACGAACATTATCATGCACGAGAATAACTTTGTCTTGTCTCTCATCGATTGTGTTCGGTAGACGGCTCCAGTAATGGTTTCGTTCGGTTTGAGCTTCCAATTCCGCGTCTTCGTACACCTTCGGCCTTCCGCTACGTTCTTTGTCGTCGATGTCAAATTCACCGTTCTTAAACTTTTGAAACCACTCACGACAACTTCTCTCTTTAAGGGCAGCCCCACCATATGTTTCTGCAAGCAATCGCTACGCCTCAGCTGCAGATTTCTCCAAATTGAAGAAGCAAATCAAAAGTTCCCGCAAATGACGCTTATTCGGCTCAAACCTCGATATATCCGCACACAAAAGAATATGTTATACTGATAAAAAATCACTAATATTTTAAGGTTATGCTGTTGTCTGATGTCCAACCTTACGATAATGACGTTTACATCTGACAATTTTAACCATACCTTACTGGTGGCGCCAAATTTTGTCAAACGGCGGAAACTTATTTGTACACCTTATAGTCGAGATAATCTGGACCAAGAGTTGTTCGGATAACCAAGAATTTAGATAATACAGAATGGCTTTACAGAACGAGTTTACGTCAAAATATATCCAGATCGGTGACATCCTAGTTGACATTATTTTACCAAACTAGAGTAAATGAAAATAATGTAATTTTGATTACGAGGTGTGTAAATTAAGTAATGAGCGTTTTTTTTATTTTTTTTATTCAAATAGAATTACAATTGAGTATTGTCTCCCTTAAAATAACTCTATAATAATAAAATAAAGCCACACAGCGTTCTAGACGGTTCTTCCATTCCTCATAGCAGTGCTGGAACTCTTATACTGGAATAGCCTTCAGCTGGTCAGTTATAGTCGTTTGGACGTTGTCTATGGTCCCAAAATGACGTCCCTTGAGATGATTTTTCAATCCCGTGAAGAGAAACAAGTCACAAGACTCAAGTCAGGTGAATATGTACATAAGATCCTTTGAATGCAATAAGCTAAATAAATAAAAAATAATTATTATATTTAATAAAAAAAGAACTATTATAGGACGAATTTAAATCAATAAAATATATAATAACATTTCTTAATAAACCTATAAATTAAAAAAATAATCTTGTCGAAATTTTATTATCCTAATAAAAAGACACTTAATGGTGCAAATATTAATATCCTCGTTATTTTGTTTCCTTTTCCAATTAATTACTGACTAATATTAACATTCTCTTGAATAGTAAAGACGATATATAATTTATTAGGGAATAATTAAGAAAAATTTACAAATAAAATTATTTTCAAATAATATTATATTTGGCAATAAACTTAATTAAGTTGTGACAAATTTCCAATTACCACAATAATTTATGGACTATTTGAGGCTGAGTATTTATTTTATAAAATAATGGTTCCTTTTCGACAAAATAATGGGAGTAATTTATTTTCTTTCCGTCAATTAAAACATGCTAGCTTGCCTATATTAAACCTAATATCCGTATTAATGAATATGTAATTTATTTTTAAGTAACACCAAAAATTGCTTCATTATCAAAATAATTAAAGCTGTAATGATTCGTTCCATCTCAAAGGTTCGATTTCTTCACTTCCAGAAATTTTATTGTTAACAAAACCGTTTTGATAAAAAAATTTTCGAGTAACAGTGAGTTTAGATTGAAAATGGGGAAACATTTTTTTTTTAATGAGGAGTAAGTATTTTTTTTTTAAAGTAGGCTACAGCTTACAAATTACAGACAAAAAAATAATAAACTAATGAAAATCATGTAAACAGCATATATAAATATTTCTATGCGACGTCCCTCCTTACGCAAACACTTTTGGCACCTCTTTAAAATTGAATTGACTACTGTTTTCAGTATGTTTCAGTTTAAACAAGCTATTGTTTTCTTAAATATTCTTCTAAAATGTACACATTTTCTGGAGATTCTAGAGCGTATATTTCATTTTTTTATGTCCTCAAAGATAAAAGTTATCTAAGAGAACTAGAAAATCTAGGTAAGAGATCTAGAAAACTGGTTGGCTACAAAATCAGTTAAATTTAGTTTCCAAACCATCCAATTTTTGTATATGTGGCGTGAAGATATTACAGAAATACTGAGAATTAACAATATAGTTATTGATTAATTTAGGCATTTTGAATTGAATTGAATTAATGTACGTTCATAGTACTCAAAAATACTTACTTCAAATACTACTAAAAACTTTCGGGGGTACCTGCAGTCATAAAATTTGAAAAAAATCCATTTTTGGAAAATGTCACAGTGCGAAAGTATGGTCTTTTGACTATTCAATTCCAAAGTTTAAAGTCGGTACGAGAATAGGAACATATTTTTCTCGAACGCCATATTTTTCGTGAAACGCGGCACTCCGGCGCGCGGCGCTAGCTGCCAGCCCACCAGGTGCTCTGTCTCTTATTAGTCGTGCTAGCCTGCTGGCCTGTTTAATAGGTCAAAAATGTATTATGTATCATCAATCATTTTAAAAAATATTTAAAGAAGAAGAAATACTTTAAAGAATTTTTAAAGAATAACTTTAAACGCGTTTTTCTCGAAACGACATTTTTCAAATCGGTGGCCAGGATTACAGACAAACTTCTCAACGGGTTTTAATGAATTTTTTTGGAATTGTTGGCGATAACATTGGTTCATGATTTAACGTAGGATTTTAATTTCTGATCAAAAGTAATGTTTTTTAAGGTTAAAAAGGTCAAATTTTAGGCCAAGATACAGCTCTTTTCTTCAAACGGTCGCCATTTTGTGTAGAATCACCGTAAATTAATTTCCAACGTTCAATCATTAGCCAATTCGATGTAGAATAAAGCGTAACTTTGCCTGTTTGTTTCTGATTACCGGTTGCCGAGGAATCGTGGCCACATCGCTAATAAAGTTTAAGAATAAAGTATTTAATCCTTAACTGGTCATGTGGTGTCTCCCCCGTGTGACTCCGTTTCCATTGTTATGAATATTTCGAGAACTGTACCGCCCACAAACTGGTCACCTGTTCTAATCTTCACCCGACTGATTACCTCCCTTCTCCTTAATATATGCGGCTCTAGCGTCAGTATTTCTACAGTTACGGTATAAAATTAGTTTATCGGTGTCTACAAGACAATACGTGACCATTTGCGATACAATTCGTAAACACTTACATATTACACCAATCCTTCAAAAATCATCAAAAATTTCAGGAAAAATCTTCTTTTGCCAAAAAAATTAGCAGCTGAACTAGTTGGTGAACATTTGGAAAGACGAGTGAATAATCCTCACATAGGTACCACGTACCACTAGAGTTACGTGCCATAATACGACCAATCATTGGTGTAACGGAAGAAAACTTGGAAAACAGTCAAGAAGAACAGCTGATCCTCAGAAAGCACAAACAATGCTCAATATGTCCAGCTTCAAAAAATCGAGTGACCAAATATATTTGTGTTAAATGCCGACATCCTATTTGCCTGCAATGCTCCAAGCCATTATGCAATAATTGTGTAAATGGATAAGTTTAGCAGTTGCTGCTGCTCCAATTTGGCAACTCAGCATGTTTTTGGACCATAAGCTCTTCTTTCTAGGTGTATTTACTCAGTATTTTAAAACACATTCAATGTTGCAATGGGTTTTCATTTTTTTTATAAACATTTAAACAAAATATGACTTTTTCCACTGTAAGTTTGTAAAACTCGTTTTTTCTTAAAATTGAGGAACACATTTTCTGTTATATGTATTTCCCTCATTTTGTAAGATTGCTATGTTTGTATTTCAGTTATATATTAAAAGCTTTTTCAATAATTTTTTATTTATTCTAACTTAATAAGTGTCTCCCAGACACCACCTGACCGTTTATGTAACAAAGTTAGGTGTAACCAGTTAAGGGTTAAACGTACTAATTGTTGTTTTAATCTACAGCATACTTTCAGAGAACAAAAATGTCATAAATGAGGTCCAGAGTAAGCTCGTGACTGCAGGTAACCCCTTAATGTTTAAAAATAAAAACATTGGGATCCTCGCGTCGATTTTGATATCCATATTTTTTTCAGCATAGAAAAGAACGAACTATTTTACAGTCCTTTTTCAGCTCACCCCCAGCTATTTTTCGCTGCGACCTTTGCACGGTCTGGTTGCGACGGTTTTTTCGGCCCGCTCTCGTGAGATTAGTCAGCAAATTAAAATAGTCTGGCGGACGCTAATTCATCTCCGACTGATTTAGTGACGAGCAGAGGAAATTATGATTTCCGAGATGCATCTAGCCGCCAGAAATACACCTCAATAGGCCCTATTATGCATTGTGCACGTGTTGGCGGTTCACGACCTGTGTCGGTGCGAAAGAATTATTTACAATGCCGCCTTGATGTGTCCGCGACACATGTACGATATTAGCGGCGATGTTCCGCAGTAGTAAATCTCGTAAATATTCGCAAACTAACGGGCCACATTGTCGCCTGCCAGTGGCGGCTTGTAGTCCAGTAGGCAGGGAGCTAAAATCATCAAAAACTGTTCTTGAAACATATAGGGCTAGTTTTGACGGTGGCCTATGTATTTTTTTTTGCGTAGAACAGAATGCGCGGGATCCGTAGAGCTGAAACCCTCCGCTAATTTTTTAAATATACAATTTGTGAAAAAAAATGTATTTTTTTTCACATTTTCCTTATATCTCCGTTCCTTGGCATATTTTGATAACATATGCATTTAGGAAGTTGTAGCCCTTTGAATTTCCAAAACTTTAAGCCCAAGCAGAAGTCTCCAAGTGCTATTGTTAACTTGCAAATGACTGCTGAAGTTGAAAAAAGTGCTATTTTTTTAATTCGATTAAGTTACAAAATATCTTGAAAGTACGCTTCAAGACGCGTATTTAAAAAAAATTGGCGTCAAGCTATTATAGTCACTAAAATATTTTTCAAAATCTCAAAAAAGTCTCGCAAACTTGAAGAGATTTATGATTTTTCTAGCCCAAATTATCTATTTCAGAAATATTTTTTTTAGTTCAATTGAATTATTGACTGACCCTCGAATGGCCAATAAATATTTTATAGTGAAAATAGTTTAAAATTTGATAAAACAATTTTCTTACCCAGTGAGAGAAAAAAAGGAGCAATACGTACTCTCCCCTGAAAAGGGTATAGTATTATACAGTTTATTGTTATAAACAAAATTCATCTTTCCTGATTTTGGAGAATTTTCTACTCTCAAAAACTTATTACAAAGTAATATTATACATACTTACGGCAGGCTCCGAGAAAAATAAAAAAGGGGTAGTTTCTAATTAGAAAGGGGTGGTTTTTGAGGGGTAACACAAAAATTACTATCATCATCGCATTCCTCGTCCTCTAAAACCGCATAGAAGCATTTACCTACTTGGAATTTTGAAAAATTAAAAATTTTCCGGATCGTTAGCTGCCGGAACGTCTTATATAAGACGCTATTTGAAGTTTGTACTGCATGGGGGTTGAATGTACAAAGTAGGACTAAATGACTAGGATTTTTTAAGGCAAAAAAAGTGCCAAAAACCCCGGCACTCGAAAGGTTAATAAGTATTCGTTAAAGTACAATTTGGGTCCGGGACTTCATCCCAGGATTCCGGCATTTAAAAAATCGGCAGCCGCCACTGTAACCCGCCTTCTTCACATCGGTTCGCAGTTTATTATAAGCGGGTAGCGACGCGGCGACACAAATGTTGCCCAATTAGCGTTCAGGTTATGGATGAATAAATCCCACACTAAGGTTTATTAGTAATTTTACGTCAGGAACGTATTAATTAATTTAAGCGACAGTGTGTGTTTGTAAATAATGCGTTTTAATACGACGTTTCTAACTGGATCGCATAAATCGTGGCCACGCATTTTAATTCATATTAATGGGCGATATAAGGTGATCCGGTCAAGTAACGAGGAAAGTACAGTGTATTTTTGTTTGCAGTTTATTAATAGATACGTTTCCGGATCAAATAGCGCCCAAATCATGGCCAGATTTCACATAAACCCATTTTAATAACTCTTATAAAATTTTCTCAAGATGCACCAACTATTTTTTTCTTAGTAAGTATTTTTTCCCACTAAAAATTAAATATATAAGACACCTAACTTGATAAGATACACCTAAATATACATAAATTGATGTCTAAACTACCTAGTTAACTATTTGATTTGAAATCAAGACATTTATTCCAACCTTCTCACATATGGTTTTACTGAATTAAGGGTACATAACCAGTTAATATAAGAGTTTTGACAATAAGGATCTTTATATTGGCATAATTAAGTTTTCACGAGCAAACAGCATACATAACAGGAATGTAAATATGAAACTTGTATTGTTGTGCGTTGAAAAATCTTTGTCAGATGAAGAAAATGGCGCCAATTACGCGGTTTGACGATAACTCCATTGACAGCTAGGGCCACCTATGGGCAAATTCCGGTTTCATATTTACAGATCTGTTAAATGATTCATAATAAATTGCGTACGACACATAAATTACGGCATGCGATACTAGACGCATAATTTTACGTATGACGCACAATACGAGACGCAAGACGCATAACACGAGACGCATGACGCATGTCACAAGACGTATGATGCATAACTTATGACTCGTGGCATTGTTCTATTTAAATAGACAATTTGGATGAACGAAGATTGAATTCTTTTTTCCGTTAAAAGTTGCGCGTTCGAACTTCTAATATTTAATAGACCGAACGATTTTCGTTTCAGATACTACGAAACGGGTAGCTTCAAGGCCGGCGTCATCGGCGGCTCGAAGCCGAAAGTGGCCACACCGCCCGTGGTCGACGCCATAGCCAACTACAAGAGGGAAAACCCCACCATGTTCGCCTGGGAAATCCGCGATAGACTGTTAGCCGAGGGTATCTGCTCGCAAGATAACGTACCTAGTGTTTCATCAATTAATAGGTAAGTGTCACACAACAATATTTCTCCACTCAAAAGAATCCTCGAGTGTGTTAACCCGTTTCGGCCGAAAACGCCACTCCCGGTACATCGCTCTTCAGCGCCTCCTAAGTATAACTAATAACTAACTAGTATAACTAATCCTAAGTATTTGCGACAGAAAAATTTGACATGGACGTATTTTTAAAGTTTAAGACGTGCTTCCGATGGTGTCCATGAAATTATTAATTATGAAAAAAAGTGAATTTAAAAAAAAAACGATTTTTTTACACATTTTTTTAATCAAATTTTCAAGGGGTTTCCAGTCTGCACTGGACCTGGAACCTCACTAACCTGTGGAATAAATGTTTGAACATTAAGTATACGTGGTTTAAAGATCGATTTTTTGCCTTATGCGTTCAAAATGGCGCCTAAACTGCAAAATTTTTGCGTAAAAAATTCAAGATTTTTTATTGGGAAATGATTTTACTGGGGCACTTTTACAAAAAATTGTCAAGAATAAAAGGTTCTTAACATCACTCAATGAATGCCCTGGGATTTTTTCAACATTTTTTGAGGAATTTTTTGGATTCTGCAAATAGTCAATTTTTGAAAAATTTAAAAACTTTAAATAATTCTAAAATAGTTTCTTGAATTTTAAGAGTTATCTTGAATATAAAATACATTGTTTTCAAAAAAAAAAAATTCAAATTTATCGAAGAAATTTCTCAATTGAAGAAAAAAGTTCTTTTTGTAAAAATTGATTTTCTTCAATTATAAAAATATTTTAAAATTCCGTACGTGTTTCCAGTTTTCAAAACATTGTTTTTGTACTTCAAATAATATACCAATATACCCTTACTACCTTTCCTTCAATCAAAAAATAGGAAAAACTTTTGGACTGTACAGTGGTGTACAGAGGACAAAGAAAATTACCAATTTCATGTCTTCAACAAATTAGTGGAGTCCAAAAAAATGTTGGCATACCCCTGTTTACTTCAGGATCTCCCGGATACTTCAATTGTTACGGCAATTTATCTAATCTAAAGCTAACTTTTCAAAAGTCTGAAAAGATTTTCGCCACGTTTAGGTTTATTTTAACTAAAACATGTGACGGGCCAGATAAACAGGACGCATTTTTTTTCGTAGCAGGGATGAGCGACGCGGGTCATTTATAAATAGCAGCCAATTCAGTATAATAATCGGAGTGAACATAAAGAGCCACTCAACGCAATCCATTTGAAACAATCGCGCAATCATAGCCACCCCCCTATTATAATGCGTAGATAACATCGAGCAGGGACAGGCGTGCTAGGGGCTGATTTGACACATTTAATTTGACCGGTCGTCCCACCGGGCTTGTCCATTACTGCGCGAGCAGAGACTCGACCCCCCCAGTCTTATTCGGATTATTAAAATAACAGATGTGATTTGGGTTAATCTGGGCAGTCTACACAAGCGATGACACGAAGTAAAAAAGCTGTCCTGGCGGGTGTTCACCCTCTACGAGTTTTTTGACGGCATTTGTCGCATATTTGCCTCATTATACTCACGTTTTCACCTAAAATCCTCTTATTCGTTGAATTTAGAAAAAAAATATATGACCTGATAAATATGAATAAATTCATGAAAGATAACAAGTTCATATTTTGTTCATTTTGTAATGTACGTAATAGCCTAAACCCTAATCAAACCGACTATATGATATTGGGTGCGCCATCAGTTTCTTTTTTAAAATTGCTATTAAAATTACATCGTTGAATATTTTTAAATGATTGTTGCTTTATTCAAGAAAGTATGCTTTCCCATTATTTGCTTCTCATAACTGCCATGCCAGCCGCCGCGGCTGGCTTGGCAGTTGTTCATTCTTTTCACGCAGTTTTGCATTACATTTTCGATTATTTGAGGCTCTTTTGCACGAATAACTCGATTGATGTTTTCCTTCAGTGCGTTAATTGTTTGTGGATCGTTGGAGTAACAACGGTCCTTAACATGTCCCCATAAAAAATAGTCCAACGGTATTAAATCGCAGCTGCGCGATGGCCAATTAATGTCTCCAAAGCGGCTGATAACACGGTTACCGAATTTAGTGTGCAAAATATCGATTGTTTCACGGCTTGTGTGACACGTTGCCCCATCCTGCTGGAACCAAAGCCCGTCCAAGTCCAAATCGTCCAATCGCGGCCACAAAAATCAGTCAACATATCTCTGTAACGCATTCTATTTACTGTAACGCTGTTACCATCTTTATTTTGAAAGAAGTACGGACCGAAGTCACTCTTGTGTGGATTTTTGGAACCCCAAATCCTACAGTTCTCTTTATTATTATGTCTTCCAAGATGAAAATGAGCTTCGTCCAAAAAATGATTTTTCGATTGAAATAGGCGTCATTTTCAAACTCGTTTAAAGCCCACACGGAGAAGCGATAACATAATAATAATAATAATAATAATATTTTATTATTTCCTTTTTGATACATACACTGTATATAGGATACGTCATACAAAACAACATAGATAAAACAGTATACAATAGTATAAGAATATAAATTATATCAAGTACATAAAATATATCACAGATAATTTAGTCCACATTTGTTTTATTATCATAGCATAGATAAAATAGTAAACAATAATATAGAAATAGTAATAATAACAAACGGTACATAGAATATAATATCACAGTTAATTTAGTTTACATTATTTATTTTATTGTCATAAAATTCAGTTAATGTGTAAAATCCATTCTTACTTAAATATTTCTTTAACTCACTTTTAAATATGTTATATGTAGTGGCTTTTTTTATATTGACAGGCAACTGGTTAAACAGATCGCCCCCAGCATATTTTGGGGATTTTTTGTATTGAACATAATTGAATTTTGTCACATGAATGTGTTCATTTCGTCTTGTTAAGTATGCATGTACTTCATTATTTTTTGTGAAGTTTCCCATCTTTTGAAAGACATGGCACAGTAGCTTGTATATATATATATATGCAAGAGATGGTGAGTATTCCACTGTTCTTGAGGTGGATGGTCATTTTCCTTTACCTCTTGAGTAAGTTGCAACTTGTAAGCAAATAATCCGAGGTCTTTATGCAATATTCTCCTCAGAGAAGTACGACTGACATTAAGTTGTGCTCTGTGACGAGTTGAGGTTATTGGGTTTTCACGCACACTTCACGCACACAGCAATTCTTTCAACTGTGCGCACCAGACGAGCACGTGGATGACTTCTGTTATCCATAAACATGCCAGTTTCATGAACTTTTTATAAGAACTTTCTTACACCAGGCGCTGACGGAGCTTCATTTCGACCAAAAATTGTTCTCAATTTTCCCCAACGTTGTTCAAGCGTAAAACGATCCATTTCTTACAGCGGAGGTTAGACCACATATATCAAATATCAAGCGCGTCAGTGTCGGCAATGTAGAAATAACACTCAGTTTAAAAAGAAACCAATAGATGGCCCACCCTTTACATTGAGTACTTACCAGATTACATTTGAATTTAGTCCTAATAAAAAAATGTACCTACAGTAGAGACAACACGTGATCTATTGTTGTATATATTTATCAAAACTACAAATGGTCTTCTCTTTTCCTTTCTGTGTCCTAATTATGTTCGTTTTCCTTAATGTTTTCCCTTTCTGAACTGCTTTTACCGTCAACCTTACAAAGCAAACCAATATTTTTAAGCACGCAATAACTTTACTAGATGATAAAAAAAAACAGAGCATGCCAAACAAATGACAAATCCATTCAAAAGACTAACGTTAAGTTATTTATACAACATTTTCTCCGACCTATCATCAATTTCCTCCGTTTGCGGTACCTCAGCCGGCATTACAGGAGACTGTAAGAAAAAAACGCATGCGAGTCCGCTTTATAAAATAAAAGACGGCACATGTATAAATTTCCCGTCGCTTAACCTTGCGCACAACTCGCAATTTATAGTCCTTCTTTTGGCCGTCTCTTAATGGCAATGTCATCTCGGCCGGTCCAATAAAACAAATGATAAATCCTCCTGGAGAGTCGCGGGAGGCGACGGGACGTGGGAGGGAGGGGGAGGGGCAGCCCCGGAAACGGACATGACGCCATGCTGAGTAGAAACAGCGGAAGACTACTCCAAACAATGGCTCGTCGCGCTGTGTTTTTACGTCGTCGCAATTAGAACGGATTCAGGAATGACGTTCTTCCAACTTCCATAACGATCGTCGTCGGTTTTTGTGGTTGTATCTGACTCGCAAATGTCGTTATCTCAACTTTTTCATTTCTGGGAAGGTGAAAAGCTCGCTCCCTCTCGCCGTGTTTTCCTCGTAAAGCCTGGATATCATTTCGCGTAATTAAGTTTGAAAAATTATGCTTCGGTACAAAAGTACCATCGAACTAGAGGGTTTCTTGGGAATTTAAGTTTTATGTTGTTTGATGTAAATCTGAGGTTATTATCACACAGAACGTACTGTATTTCTTGAAGCGTTCACGACTGCAACTAAAAAAGCAATGAGCACAATTTCAGATTTGGTCCACTGCGGCCAGAGGCAAAGCTAATTTTGGTGCACCGTACATACCAATCTTTTTATTTTTTTGCTGCTTATCCATACGTCCAAATTCGATTAGGCAAAAAATAGGCAATTATTCGTTTATTGTGGTTATACAAACAAAAGAAATAAATATCACAACATTATTAAGATATTAAAACACATGTACCTGCAGTTATAGAAAAAGATCAAACTTTAGAATGACACACACCGTTACATATATAAAAAAAAAAACACTAATTGGGCCTTGAGCAAGTATGAGTAAATTGGACGAAACGTCGGCAGAAAATTGGTGGTTCGTTATTTGTCCAACATCAACTAAAAATCCTTTGTCAATTTATATTTTATGGACGCAATCTATGACTACCATTTTTTTAAATGTAGCAACATAATTTTGATGAAAAAAATAAAAGAATTCTTCACTTGTTAATCGCAATTTTCTCAAAATTTTAATGATTTACTTATAAGATATGGATATTAACATAATCTATATTTTTTTATTCTAAGTTATATACTGTATGTATTTGAGAAAAGGAAATAACAAATAAATTACAAGATGAGCATTGCTTGACAATGAAATATTTATAGAATTCATTTATTTTTTATTTATAACAGAACATTGTAGACGAAAGCACATTTTTTCACATTTCGTTTCAACTTTGAAATATTGTAATGAAAACCCTCAACATTGAAAACCTACAACTAATCAGTAATAACCGCAAGGAAATTCAGCTAATTGATTATAATTTGTTAATTACGTTTTTTTTTATAACAATAGCAATATAGTTTTATTGTCCTTTGAACGTTTTTTTCCTTCTTGTAATCACATGATTTGTGTCCCTTGGAGCATTTTTTATTTACAATTATAAAAAATTAAGTTCTATATAAAGGTTAAAATCTTTATAAAAGCAAAAACAAATAAGAGTCAGACAATAGTTGGAGATTCTATAAAGAGTGAGTCAGCAAGGATGTGCCAATACTAAACTGGATATAGTAGATACCAAAATATTATGATTGAGCTCAACATGCCTTATACCAATGTTGTTGGTTTAAGAGATATAGCGTGTTCAAAGTTTAAATTTTATTCTGAAATTTCTCAATAATTGAGAAAGTTTGTATACTATGAATCTCAAAATTGATGGTTTTATGTTCTTTGATGTGAAAATTACGAATTTTAAGTTTATTTTGCCGTTGCTCTTAGAGGGCGCTAGTTTCACCGTAGATTAATTATTATTTAGGTAAATTAAAACATATTTTTTTTCTGTTGAGTCATGCATAAAACAAGTCGAGAATCTAAAAGAACGCTCAGTTCTACAGAGAAAAGGTACTCTTGTTTAGGCCGTCTAAATCTATCGGTTTTTAAGTTATTTTCATTTAAAAGGTTCAATGTATGCCGATGGGTGGTGTGGTAAGTAAAGCACTTTAGTCGGCTATATGTACAGTGATTTATTTACATATTTACAAGATATGCAAGACCGGAGAAGACCGGTAAATCGCGGAGATAGACTCCGGTGTGGAGCCGGTGAACGGTAAAGAAGAACTGTCGAGACTCTGTCCAAAACTTGAACGTAAAATCCCTAAACCAACAATCAGCCACAGACCAGGTAGGTTCCCCGAAACCAGTCTCCAATAAACAGTTGTAAACTGAATTAGGGAAATCCCAACCGCAGATCAGTTTGGGAAAACCAAACTATTATGCGGGTGTATTTAACAGAAATCAAATAGGCTGTACCACGTATTTACATAAATATACAAACGGTAAATGCCGAAACGTGAGAATTAGGGTTTTACAGAAATTTACATAAATAGGTAGATTCGTACCTACCACGTACATAATTCAACTAAAATTAGACCCTACCTATTAAATAATAATAGACTCTACAAATGTATTCAATGTATTTTGTTATTTTTTTTTCAAACGCTGATATTGCTATATTTTTTCTAAGTAGGCAATTAAAATTTGTAGTATACAAACTTTCTCAATTATTGAGAAATTTCAGAATAAAATTTAAACTTTGAACACGCTGTATCTCTTAAACCACCAACACTGGTATAAGGCATGTTGAGCTCAATCATAATATTTTGATGTCTAGTATCACCAGTTTAGTGGTGGTCCATTCTTTTTGACTCACCCTGTATAATACATTTGTTAAGTGTGAATGGTCAAAGTTGGACGATGATAATAACCAAAACATAAAATATCAATCATATTTTTTAAGTACCCCGAGTGTTGCAAAATCCATATGAATAAACTATACCAAAACTCAGTCATTCAGCTCAATGTAGGTAATAAAAAAAAACAACAATCGAGTTTATTTTGAAACCGTGGCACAAAAATATTGACTTAGGGAAGCGATTTTTCACCAATTTTACAAAAGTTGCTACGAGTACATCCCGAGAACTAAGACACTTTCATACATATTTTTGACCAGTCACGGCCTTGTCTGTAACCCCCTTTCACCTTGACGTTGCTTTTTGAGACACCCTATATACGAAACTGAGTATGATACTTTTTTTTTCATGGAGGAAACCGCAAATCTCCGTATAATACGCCACAAATCCAGACCTGTAATCTGCAATTATACATCGGGTTTAATCCGATTTGGGAAAAGTTTGAATAGCGTCGCGATATCCGTCCGTCCACCCCTCCCGATTTGTAGAATGGAAAGGCGAGTGGATGGCCCGCGCGATTCGCTCGAGTAACGGCCGGGGGTGTGGCGGATCCTTAAGGGGTTTCGATCAAGTGGTGATTTTATAACTTCTCCCTAGCTACGGTTAAGGGCGCCTAGTTACGGTTAAGGGATGGAAGTATGATAGAGTCCCGGTGCGGGGTGTCTTTTACGTTTTGCTCGCTCGTCGTCGGGATAAAATGTTGGTATACAGTGTCCGCCATAAAGTTGGAACCATATAGGATTTTTTTTTAATATTAGAGTTTGAAAAAAAATTTTAGTGACAGTCACTTCTGCTTCCAAAATAACTTAAAATGCACCAAATCAAAGTTGTAACATCTGGCAACTGTCGAATTTGTTATTTGTAAAAAAATCTTTAGAAAACGATATAAATTATGGCGATGGGTGGTGTGGTAAGTAAAGCACTTTAGTCGGCTATATGTACAGTGATTTATTTACATATTTACAAGATATGAAAGACCGGAGAAGTCCGGTAAATCGCGGAGATAGACTCCGGTGTGGAGCCGGTGAACCGTAAAGATGAACTGTCGAGACTCTGTGCAAAACTGAACTTAAAATCCTTAAACTAACAATCAGCCACAGACCAGGTAGGTTCCCCGAAACCAGTCTCCAAAAAACAGTTGTAAACTGAATTAGGGGAAATCCCAACGGCAGGTCAATTTGGGAAAACCAAACTATTATGCGGGTGTTTTTAACAGAAATCAAATAGGCTGTATCACGTATTTACATAAATATACAAACGGTATATGCCGAAACGTGATAATTAGGGTTTTACAGTAATTTGCATAAATAGGTAGATTCGTACCTACCACGTACATAATTCAACTAAAATTAGACCCTACCTATTAAATAACAATAGACCCTACAAAATTGTTAAAATTTCGAAAAAATGTCACTCAGAAATGATGTTCCTAATGACATTTTACACCTAGGTATATGATGATTTTGAGCGAAACATTTTGATAGCCAAAAAATTTTATGTTTTCGAAGTTTTTGATTCAGTCCCGTAACTAACTAACCTGAAAACATTTAAAACGCTTCAAAACAGCATAAAGTCTGCTATTGCAATGCATACTGTGCTAATAATATTCGTAGGTATCGTTGGTTTTGAAGATTATTGATATTCTTAACCGAAAAAAAAGGTACGGTCTGGATTATTTTCTAATTTCCATTTATTAAACTTTATGTTGTTAGTACACAAATGGTCTTAATTACAATTTGGCTATCTTAACACGAAACTACTACTTAACAATAGCAAATAATAAATAAATCACTTTAAAAAAGAACTTAATATGCAACAAAATCAGTTTTCCAGACGCAAGAACAAGAAGGTTATATTCAACAATATGGAGTTCGTGTGCATACTACTAGGCGAATTTTTCGAAGATCGTGTAATTAGTTTGAACACGCAGACCATATTCTCCCCTAGATTTTGCGATTTAACCCCTGTAATTTTTTTTCGTTAGCCGTATCTAAACAGTTCAATTTTTGAAACTCCCCTTGGCGATATGAAGACCTTCAGCAACGCGTTGTCAATAAAGTTCAGATTTTCAAAATATTTCGAGGAAAATTTGGGAAATCTGACCTTGGATTCTGAACGAGCAGGTCTTTTTACATAAGAAAACATTGACCTGCTATTGAATTTCAAACATTTTCAGTGTTTCCTAATCAAAAAACCAATCGAATACGCGATCCTTAATAGGTTTTCGATTCAGAAATTCACAAACATAAAAATTCCAAAATGCGATATCTTAACGAAAAAAAAAGATATTTGAGCAAACTCAAAGGCATTTAAAAGAGCAAGGCTTGTACTTTAAGAAGCTGTTCATAGTTTTTTGAGAAAAAAATAATTGCGATAACCTCAAATATAGGCCAAAATTTCTTTTTTGCACTTTTAGGTTAGGATATCTCGAAAACCAGAGCCAATTGAGAGATTTGGACCTCGGATTCGGGTTCAGCGCTTCAAAAACCTTATAAATCCTGGAAAAATAAATCCTGGTTTCTGGGTTAAAATCTTGTCGACCTGTGATTCACAGCTCCACAAAAAAAAAAAATAATAAGAAATACCTCCGGGGTCTGAGTAGGTGTACTATATGTTTTTGGGGACGCTGAATCCGAATCCGATGTCTATTTAACTCCATGTCATAAGGATTTTTCATAACCTCAAAAAAAACTGCTTAATAATGAAATGTCTCGATAACTCTAGCTCTATAACTCCATGAAAATTGAAAACCATAAAAAATAAAACCCCACACCCTTAATCCTTCAACATCTTTCCCCCACAACGCCACAACCCCATAACCTAATAACCCTATATCCCCGTAACCCAGAAAATGAGTAAAAACGACACTTGTGAGTGTCTTAGCCCCGACGCTTCGTGTCTACGAGCTAGATGTAGTAATTGAGACATAAAACTACATTTCTATGGATTCTACAACACCTTAACCCCATAACCTATTAATCCTATACCATAACCTAATAACCCAATAACCACATAACCCAAAAAAATTTGTGATAACGACATTTGTAAGCATTACAGCCTTGACGCTCGTTGTCTGCGGGCCTGATGAAGGAATTTATTTGTTACTGCGAATTCAAATTTTATATTTGTGGTGCCTATATTTTGCCGAACCCAGGAACAACGACGAGGACGTAGAAGGCTTTTGTTCCCTTCAGGGTGCTTTTTTATAGTGTGTCCCCTTGCCTCACACATTTGGAGGTGCTTTTTATAGTGTGTCCCCTTGCCTCACACTTTTTGGGGTGCTTTATTACAGTGTGTCCCCTTACCTCACACCACTCACTTATCTTACACCAAACCGACATTTTCACCGTACCTGTTGGTTCCCGGTTTATGTGATGTATCAAAGGAGTGGTTGCAAATTTTAAGTTAATTTGAGCAGTATTCTCCTTAGATTTTGCATCTGTGGGGTTGTAAAATTATAGGATTAAGGACCTGTAGGATCGAAGAAAATGGGGTGTCAAATCTCAAGTACTACATACGACCCTCAGACAGGGCTAAGACACTCACAAGTGTCGTTTTTACTCATTTTCTGGGTTACGGGGTTATAGGGTTATTAGGTTATGGGGTTGTGGCGTTGTGGGGGAAAGATGTTGAATGATTAAGGTGTGTGGGGTTTTATTTTTTATGGTTTTCAATTTTCATGGAGTTATAGAACTAGAGTTATCGAGACATTTCATTATTAAGCAGTTTTTTTGAGGTTATGAAAAATCCTAATGACATGGAGTTAAATAGACATCGGATTCGGATTCAGCGTCCCCAAAAGCATATAGTACAACTACTCAGACCCCGGAGGTGTTTTTTTATTTTTTATTTTTTTGTGGAGCTGTGTTATCGATGATGTTTCCCACTAGTGCTGTATGTGTCTTTTTCTCCTTACACGAAATGAAGAGGAGAAAAGATAGAAAAGATATTTCCGTACTGTATTGTTAAACCTCGGCCTGCGTCAGGATATCACCTGGACCGCGAGAGTCCTCCCGAAAAGTAGTCGGCATTGTCGACCCGTGCCTTATGTAAATCCAACAATTGGCCCGAGCAGGCGAGTTCCTTTCCATTTTGCAGCATCGCCGAGCCGGGCGGATATCGGTTCCAGCTCGATTTCACGAATCTGAAAACCAGCCGAGCGTTCCGGAACCGGCTTTTCTTCCCTTATTGATTTTCTCCTGTTCATTCTCAACCCCGCGGGTCGGTCCCTTTCGTTGTCGAAGCGCCCTGGCACCCTCGGCACCCCCTCCCCCGCCCGCGCCGCCCCGCTCCCCCTGCGCCGCCGCCGCCGCCGCCTGGCCGACGTCTTTCGTACTCTTTCTTTGCTCTACCTTAAGTTCTCCTCTATCCAAAGTTAAAAGTCGTTTCGAATTGTCGATCACCCTTTCCAGTGTACGGCCGGTAATTCCGCACTCGAGATTTCCCTCCGTCGCCGCCGTGTCGAAGGAGATGATCGTTGAGTAAGAGGATAATCCGGGAGAAAATGAGCTGGCCGGAAAGATTTTTTACCCGGAACATTGCGGGTATATGGTACGGAAATGAAAATGCCAATGCAATATGTTATGAATATCTTCGAATTTGTGCCAAACTAAGGCGCAACGACGGGACGTTAGGATGAGCGGTGTAAATTCAAGCCGCTCCGCTATTGTGTTCGTTTTTTTTTGCGCTTTTTCAAACACTCCTTAAGGCGGTAAATACAATTAGACGGGCTAAAATGCGCACTAAAAAACTTTTTTTTTACCAAGAAGGTTTTATTTAATCAATACAAAACTTTGTATATTTGTTAAGATAAGATTGAAGAATTAAAAAAAAATGTTTTGTATTATTCAAAACAAAATGGCGGCTGCACGCTGGCGCAAATTGGGCCCACAAAAAAACTGCAACCACTCTGGACGTCGTGATTTTCATCTGTAACAGTCCAGGAAATAAAATTTATGTTAAAAATACAAATATTTTGTCGGTAAATCTCAAAAAATTAACAACAAAAAAATTACATTTGTTAGAAGTTTTTCGAGAAACTCGGTAATTTTCCATGTTTTTTCAGACACTTTTGCATTGATTATTAAATTTTGCAACATTCCAAAACGTTTAGGTTTACAGACAAGCTAAGAGTATAAAGAAGAAACCCTGAAAGTCGGCCGAGTAGTTTTTGAGTTATCGTGGTTGCCAATTTTGAATATGTTGTTTTGAGTAAAATTCGTTTAAAGTTTCGAATACCGAAAAATGGTACTTACGACTTGACATTTATATATGTGTATATACACATTTATATGTATATGTATATGTATATAGTACTCTCAGGTATACTCAGATCGAATTTCGCTCCGAAACTTTCACGAGCGTATTCTACGGGAAATTTCTTAACTTTAAAAAAAATCGATTTTTTGACCACCTAATTGTATTTACCCCCTTAAAGCAAGCAAGCAGGGTAAACTAGCGCATTGTCTAAATACAACGAGGTGCGGAAACAACTCTGCAAAATATATTCTGCTTATTTCGTGTTGTACACTCATAAATACTGATGCAGACAAAATTGACGTTGTCGTTAGTTTCATATTAAATAATGATGGTAAAGAACATGCAAATAAGAAATCACGTGACTTTTGGTAACTGCCAAGTTTTATGTTCCAAGAAAACACGAAGAACGGCAGTATTTTTTAAAATCTCATTTAATACCAAAGGAAAAAGTTGCTTTTTTTAGTTTTTCCCATGCACTAAGAATCAACTCCCTACTACATTGTTTTTTTTATTTTTCTTTCAACCGACCCATTTCTGGGTTATTCGTGTTTAGAGAATCCTGCACAAATTCATTTGTTAATGTCCAAGTCACCTTTTGAATCTGTTTTTGTTAGTTAATGTTAATATAAATCATTTAAAAGAAAATACTTTGTTGAGACAAATTTCATTTAGTTTAAATTATAAGACAAATACACAACCTGCTGTATTTCGTTATTTGTATTAAGTAATTTGATAGCTACGGCAGATTGTTGAATGAAATATAATCTTAATCAACATTGTTGAAGAAGAAGAAGAAAAAGAAGGAGACGAAGAAGAAGAAGTAGTTGCGAAAGATTTTCAAAATGCAATAATTACCTAGCGTATCATTAAATTCTCACCATTTTAATAGTTATATTAAATAGTAACTTTAAGTAGGTACATATATAGAATGAAACAAAATTATCAGCCTTCGGTGTATGTAATTCTCTGGAAGTTATCTGGAAATAAATTTCGCATAGTGTAAATGCCCTTCAACAGAAGGCAGATTATAAATTGAGTCGTCCTCCCGACTGCTCCATTGATAGTGAAACTGAACATGTGATTCTGCATGATGAGGCACTTAACAACATCAGTACGTATCAGTACACACGTTAGCACAGTATGTGAATCGGCACCGAAAACACCGTATGTCACTATAAAGGCTGAAAAGAGGCGGCCAACTGAAAATAATTGGTGCCCCTGGAGAGAGCAGGGTTCAGATTTGATGTATCTTACTTAGCACTAATTGTTTTTTAAGGTTTTGCTTTGTGAAAACTAACACCCATTTTATTGTTGTCGATTCAATGTGGAGACGTTAGGATTTTGGTAATGAAGAAATATGTATGTTTGAATGTAGACTAAATATATGTTTATATTATTTTCTAACAAATCACAAATTACAATCGATAGATTTTAAATCAACAAAACCATCAATTTCAATAAATGAAAATAGCATATGATTATGAACTTAGGTACATACATACATATGTGACATTTACATAGTCAGCAACGATAGTCATCAGTCATCATACATACATGTTTTCAAGATCGCCTAAATTCTGATAATTTTTGTCTTGGCAGTATTGACTGAGATTTTACACTGTTGTACAAAATTTGTCAGAATTGTTGCTGACAAATATATAGTATATTATAGCATAGTATAGCGTATATTAATATAGACAACTATCAATATCATTTTGAGAGTGTCAAAAATATTTGGAAGGTATGACGTTTTTAGACATTGGCAGATTTAACAATTCTCCATTCAGCGCTAGCATGCGCTGGTGCTTGGAAAATTTTTGCGTTTTTATGAATTATTTTAAAATACTGACAACAAAAAGTCAAATAGAACCATATTCAATTCACTTCTTTAAGTTCACTGTTTCCTACTTGACTGCTTGACACCTACTCCTAAAAATTTATTTCGAGTCAGCCATAATCAAAGGTCTATTTGCATTAAAGAAGAAAGACCCAAAAATACCGTAGGGAGAGAAATAACAAAAATTAAAAAGTAATGATGAAGAAGATTATGATGAAGTTGGAATGAAAATCCATCTAAATGTATCTCTGATTCTCTATCTGAAATTATATTATTTCTTATTAAACTCCCCCGAATTTATCATCGGGCAAGTCATATAATACCTTAAATCGGTATCTAACGATAATTGGATACCGATTGGATACCAACGGAAATTGAACGAATGGGTCAAAATTATCCACGCCTCAAGACAGATCGGTGGATTTTTCGATTCGTCGACGTACAAGAATTAACGCAAAAGAAGCAGATTGAAGTAAACTAGGGCTTCCACTTTTTTTTCCAGCTAAATGACACTCTCGCAAACTGCCGCGTCATTGTGGCCGTGAGCTGGGTGAACAGTTATCGTCCGGCCTCTTTTTTACCTTGAAGTTTCTAATTACGTTTGGATTTATCGGCTTTTTGATGCGGATTACACTAAAAATTACTAACGCAAGATTGCGCCGACAAGAAAGACATACCTCTATTTATGCAGAGGAAAAGTGTGGTGTCATAACCGGGGGAAAGTAAAAACGTCGGGTTTGGACAGTCGATTGTAATAAATCTAAAAAAAGTCGGAGGTGGCCTGTAGGATGTCCGAAAATTAACGGATTTTACAGTTTTGTATAAAAAATTTACAGTATTTTGCGTCTGTAACACGATGCATATTTTTATTTCATTAAAAGAGAATGCATTCGCTGGATCTAGTGCGCTAGACCGCTAGATGACTTTATTTGCTTTCTGAAATTTTGAGGGGCGCTGAATAACACCAAATTCAGTGCATCTCAAAATTTTCGAGGGTCAAATGTTGGAAAAAAGTCATAGTCATATGTTTAAATGATAGCCAAGCTGCAATGAAAGCCACAGAAGCTGTATAAATACACTCCCACAACAGATCACGTTCTCATAACGAAAAGGGCAGAAGTTCCACTGACGACTCGACCGGGACCCACCTGTGATTTGGCCTACCGAACAACCAGGATGGTTATAAAGGACCTATTAAGATAAAGACACCTCTCGTACTGGGCAGAGGTGCTTGGTTTCAAGCAATGACGAATATTCATTGCCGAACCATCTTGTAATGAAATAAAAAATCTTATTGAACTGGGAAGAAACCAGCTAAGACGGACAGTGGGCATCTACCATTCACAGGACATCTCACCATAATAAGGAGGTGAAATATTGTAGGAGGTGTAGAGAGGTTCAAGAAACATTCGATATATATGGAGGGTGGGCCATCAAATGGTTTCTTTTTAAAATTGCTATTAAAACTACATCGTTGAATATTTTTAAATGATTTATTAAATTGTTTATGAAAAACAATTTCAGATAAATGGCCGCCGCGGCTGGCTTGGCAGTAGTTCATTCTTTTCACCCAATTTTGCAGTACATTTTCGATTACTTGTGGCTCTTTTGCACGAATAACTCGATTGATGTTTTCCTTCATGTCCATTTTTGTGGATCGTTGAAGTAACAACGCCTTAACATGTCCCCATAAAAAATAGTCTAACGGTGTTAAATCGCAGCTGCGCGATGGCCAATTAATGTCTCCAAAACGGCTAATAACACGGTTACCGAATTTAGTGTGCAAAATATCGATTGTTTCACAGCTTGTGTGACACGTTGCTTCTTCCTGCTGGAACCAAAGCTCGTCCAAGTCCAAATCGTTGAATCGCGGCCACAAAAAATCAGTTAATACGTCTCTGTAACGCATTCCATTTACTGTAACGCTGTTACCATCTTCATTTTGAAAGAAGTACACCAATAACACTCAACACCACACAAACAGTCATGTTGCAGGATCTTGCAGGATGCATTGGCTTCTCTCTGACTACGTGCGGATTTTCGAAACTCTAAATCTTATAGTCGTGTTTATTAGCATGTCCTCCGAGATGAAAATGAGCTTCGTCCGAAAAAATGATTTTTCGATTGAAATCGGCGTCATTTTCAAACTCATTTAAAGCCCACACGGAGAAGCGATAACGAAGTGGATAGTCATTTTCCTTTACCTCTTGAGTAAGTTGCAACTTGTAAGCAAATAATCCGAGATCTTTATACAATATTCTCGTCAGGGAAGTGCGACTGACATTAAGTTGTTGTGCTCTGTGACGAGTTGAGGTTCTTGGGTTTTCACGCACACTTTGGGCAACAGCAGCAATTCGAAATAATTCCGTCCGTGCGCACAACTGAAAAGCTGTGAGCACGTGGATCGCCTCTGTTATCCAAAAGCATGCCAGTTTCACGAACTTTCCTTAAGAACTGTCTTACACCAGGCGCTGACGGAGCTTCATTTCGACCAAAAATTGTTCCCAATTTTCTCACTGTTTCTGCAACACAGCATTCGCTTTGGAAATAATTTTTCAATATTTCCCAACGTTGTTCAAGCGTAAAACGAACCATTTCTTACAGCGGAGGTTAGATACCACAAATATGTCAAATGTCAAGCGCGTCAGTGTCGGCAATGTAGAAATAACATTTATTATCATTTAAAAAAAACAATAGATGGCTCACCCTTTATTATGTTCTACTTTAATAGCTGTTAGGCATTCAATCTTTAAGGCTGCAGCAATAGAACTAAAAGAGGTAGCAGCCGCTTCTATTGGAAACTGTCCTTAAATTCCTTAAGGGAACAGGATTAATGGAATGAACAGCCTGCGGAGGCACAATAATAATCATCGGTCTCTATGCACAGAGCTTGTACCTTACCCATAAGTAATAATAATAATGTATAAATAAGATGAGCCAGTAACTAATTGTGTAGATATTGCTAAAACTGCTTTAAGGTTTCATCGGTTATTTGACAGGAATAGAAGTTGTCTATTTTTGTCTCCCTCTTCGTTCTTCTTCTCTCAGACAAATCATTCTTAGGGATTATCACGACTAATAACACAAATAGGAGGCGATGCGAGAACCCCAAATATATACGTATGCGGGGGGTGCGGTGTCTTTAAGCGTATTATCTCACCGACTGAGTAGTAAGTACACGCCCCAGCCCAGATGCTCGCAGTGTATTCGGAATTACTTACGTCCCATTGCTTTACTGCCGCGTTTCGGGGGTAAGGTTTGGCGCCCCCCCCCAGAGGCCTATGCGACTTCATACGTTAGCGAGGATTTTTAGGGGATTGTAATTTTATTTGCAGGATAGTCCCGGAGATACCGGGGAGGTTTTCTCGCCCCCTTTTTTATTTTTTTTTAAAAAAATAAGTTTTTTTTTTTTTTTTGGGGGGGAAGGGGGAGAATGATTATTGTTGCAGGAAAAGGGGGTAATAAAATAAAATTTTGTTCGCGTTCATAACGAAAATAAATCTCTACAAATTGCGAAGCATGTTTAAATATAACGAAACGAATTCTGTAGTATATATAATAATATATACTGTTCATATATATTATTCTGTTCATTGTAGATCGTCATCAAAAATCGCAGATCCGGATTTCGATCAGCAGTGTGATATATCTGACGGCGAATGACGGAACACGTCTAGTCCCATTTAGGCACGCTATAGGGTGATATCTCCTATATACCAACACCATATTTAGTTTTAGATATTGTCTGGTGATCTAGTTTTCCTAATGAAGGGTTCTAGGGACACAAATAAAATTTTTGACACGTCGACAATATAAGAAGATTTTTTTTGTAATTACTCCTCAGTGAGGAGTCCTCACTTGTTATCACTTAATGTAGATAGAAGGTGATTGTGAATTTTATCTGCAACTTTTTTTTGTTAATTTTTCATTACTAATTTATTTCCAAACTTTGTGTGTGCCAATGTTTTCTCATATTGTTAATGTATTGTAAATTTTTGGATATTTTGCGCAATAAATTGTATTCTTGTTGGTTTGGCTATAATACACCGCTTTCGAGTAAAATCGATAAAAAAAACTACTTATCTGACTATAAAATGTATTGCATTAAATCGACTTCTATTAATAACAATAAAATTAAGGAGGTTGCAAGGAATGATTAAGGATGTTGCAAGGAATAATTTGAACTTTACTAGCAGATCCTGGAGTGGGCACTGGAACATTCGGCGTAGAAACAAAATACTGGGCGTTTTCCACGAAACACCGAACTACTATACTTTTCTCGATGCGCGTTCAAAACTTTCAAAAGCACCGAACTATCTACTGTTTGTTAATTTTCTAGTTAATTTTAAATTATTTATGCCTATCCTATGGTTGTTGTCAAAAGCGTGTTGTGTGTTCTTTAGATGTGTTCTTTAAATCTAGTCAAAATAAATCTTTTTTTTTCCAATATACTTTTGATCACAATCTTTACAACTTATTTCGTATATTCCCGACTTTTCGTTATTGTCGATTTTGTCTTTGGGGTTACCCTTAAGCGTCTGTAGTTTATTTTTGGAATTATAAACCAAATTTATATTAATATTTTTAAAAACTTAATTTAGTCCGCGAGTGAAATTAGGTTCATATGGTAACGAAACAAATTTGGAATTGTAAGTATCTCTACGAAAAGTCGTGAAATTGTACAGGGCTCTCTTAAATGTATACTGCCTTATTAACTCATCTATTAAATTGACTAAGTAACCGTTATTCTTAGCTATATTCTTAATTAATGTTTTTTCATGTTCAAACCTCTCTTTACTGAGGGGGAAATTCAACAAACGGTGAATTAGAAAATTAAAACTTGCAATTATATGTTGAAAAGGGCGGTGTGAATCGTTGGGAATATACCTAAGAGTATCAAGTGTTCCATTTCATATGTAAAGTTTATGGTAGGGAAACGGTTATTTAATTTAGCAACAAAATTATCTAAACTAATTGCTTCTGTATCAAATACCACCAAGACTCTAGGGAAATACTCAAATTTATCTCCTGCTTCTATCTCAAATTTACTCATAAAAAGATTTGCAATGAAATTTCATTACATATTTATTAAGTACATATTTAAAAATATACCGCGCTCTAACAATATGACACCCTATATATTAATTACAGTTACCAACAATAACGCTACTGAAAACCGACATTACTATAATTCGTGATTTTAGTTCCAACTGTGACAATGTTACTTTTTACTTCAATGCTGTCTTATTTGAAATCATGACCCTATTTTTTATTACCGCATTTTATTTCTAGTTTTTTTTTGTCGGTTTACGACATTTGGTGTTATGTGCTTTTTAAAGCCGTTACCGCTGTATAAATAGCTAATAATTTCATAATTCTAGAATTATGTACACCCACTTTAAAGTCAATTTGCGCGAAAAATATACTTTCGTTAGCAGAAGCAGGGAGTTAGAGTAAGCGGGGAGATTGTGTAAGCCATAAAATGGGCCCCTAGTAGAGGGAGCTCGACTAACCCTTAGGGAGGTGCGATAAAATGTATTGTCCTTACGACCTGTCCCCAGCGTATTTTGTCTAGTAAGTGCTATAGCAAAAACTCATATAAATTCAGTCTCAACGAACATTGAATTCATTAGTGAAGTATGTGCATATGTAGTTGTAACAAAATCCTAATGAGTTAGATATTAGATTGACCTGAAATACTGTAATATTATAACCTGTTACACCATTTCATCTTTTGGTATTTTACTATTTCAAGGTAAATTACTGAGAATTTAGTTCAATAATAGTATTTCAATACAAATCTTATTTATATGGTACTAGAAACTTGGATAGTTGTGAAAGAAAAATATAAAATAATATTTCTGTTAAAGTGTAAAACATCTAGCTATCCCACTCATGTGATTAATTCACCTGTTATTCTTTTACTAACCCAGTGTTGAGAATTTGTGTTGGTAACTTAAAAAAATTAGTAATATTTTTCACAGATATTTAATGAATAATCAAATACTGAAAAACTGGCCTTCTAGTCCTGGTCAATTTATTTAAAATAACGATACATACTCGTATTTGTCGATCATCGATATAAGTTGAAACGTAAGCTATATCAGAGCGATATATTTAATACCAATCAAATATACTGATAAATAATTTTCATGCAATGAAACCTTAAAATACATTAAAACTGAATTCCATTAGTTTTCTGGGAAAAAAAAGAAACTTATCAGCGCTTAACTTTGTTTTTAAGAGTTTCCTTGGAAATTGTCTGTTTGTCTTTCACTGCTCCTGCTGCTGCGTCACCTACCCTATAAAGTACGATTTTATTTTTTTTGTATTCGCTTTTTTTGATATTGTTCATTTATCCTGGAGTGGGTACTGGAACCTTCGGCCTAGAAACAAAAAACTGGACGTTTTCCACGAAACACCGAACTACTACACTTTTCTCGACGCGGGTTTCGCCAACCAAGTTGGCATCTTATATATAGTAGTAGTTCGGTGTTTCGTGGAAAACGTCCAGTTTATTGTTCATTTACAATACTTTTATAAACTAAGGTTAAAAATAAACAATGAAATTAATGTACATAATATGTGTAATACACATAAACAACGTAGTTATGTCTCATATTTCATCCCATTTAGATGTACATACCTAAATGTATCATGAAATTTAATGGAACTCACAAAAACTGGGGGCATGAACCTTAAGCCACAGCTTTAGTAACAACTCATCTTAAGCTACAGCAAACGTATCAACTCAACTTAACTATAGCTTGAGCATAAACTCAAGCTATAACTTAAGCAAGCCAAAACCTTATTCAAACCACAGCTTATATATTATACGAGCCCAGTCCCATATGCATTGGACCAAGGAAATATGTGACCTAATATTATATTTCCATATTGAGCATTTTGCAATTCATTCTAAGACATTTTTATTGTTAGAACATTTGTAGCAAAGTCCGTAGTTTTTGAGGAAAACATTATGAATTTTATACAAAACACATTTTTGTTTCCGCCGCAATTTTGTTTTGACAAAAATTGTTAAAATTAATATAAGACCATTTACTTTCAATTCAGGTCTCGAGGATGCGCTTTTTTTCTGGTATAGAACCCGAGGTTACCAGTTTCATAAAAAAAATAAGTCTAGATTCTTTTGTCGCATGCCCTAGAAGCGAGTCTTGCGAAACAGAATAGAAAGAAATATGTTTCAAAAAACGCCCCGAAATTAAAACTTGAGAAGAAATCGGTGCCTCCTCAAGATAAAAATAAAAAAAAAAAAGGAAAAAGCGTTTCCAAGAAAGAAATGGCATGCAAACTTGGTAAAAAGAGAGTTAAAAAACAAGAATCCAGCGATTCATCTGAAGAAGATGAAGAACTCGTTTTAGATGATGATTCTGACATGGATTGCGACATTGGAGAGGAGGACGCAGAATGTACGGTTTGTTTCAGAAGAATGGAATGGATTCAATATCCAAAATGTTTCATGTGGATTCACTCTGTGCCAATGTAGGCAAGAAAGACAAATACATTTGTAATGTGTGCTTCGATAGTTAATTAATATTATTATCTTATGGCGATGGGTGGTGTGATAAGTAAAGCACTTTAATCGGCTATATGTACAGTTATTTATTTACATATTTACAAGATATGAGAGACCGGTGAATTCCGGTAAAACGCGGAGATAGACTCCGGTCTGGAGCCGGTGAACGGTAAAGATGAACTGACGGAGACTGACTGTCCAAACGGAAAGTAAAGTCCCCTAAACCAATAATTAGACACAGGCCTATTAGGTAGGTAGTTCCCGAAAAGAAAAGCCCGAGTAAAGGGTTGTAGAATGAATTAGGGGAAAACCCAACCGCAGTTTAGTTTGGGAAACCCGAAAGAGGCTGTACCAGCACTTTGTCACGTATTTACACAAATACACAAATGGTACACGCCGAAACGTGAAAATTAGGGTTTTACAACAATGGACCCTACAGCACCCCCTTCTAGTAACGGAGTTCGTGCAAAAAAATTAGACCCTACAGTCTTAATATCGGATACCCTTCTTCGCTCAGAAATTCCATTTTTACTTAGAATCAAAATTTTTACTTTTTTAACTTGGGAATTAGCATATTTTGTTTTAACCTTTAAGGACGGGACTGGTCGATATTTCGACCACCAAGTATCATAATATTTTTGAATGATTTTGGGGATAATATTATGTTTTGAATATAGAAAATATAGTGTAACAATTTTAGATAGCATATTTGACTTTGAAATAGTGATTTCAATGTCGAATTTTTTATTCGGTATTTCGACATGTAAATTGGTATACCCACGTATTTTGATGCGCTGAATACGAAAACAATAAAACATAGTATTGCGTTAACAAAATAACAATTTTAGAAAGCATATTTGACCTTGAATTGAATTGACCAGAAAATTGGTATACTGTAAGCAGAAAGATTTGGATAATAACTCACCTCCTCATCCCATTCAATAAAAGCAATAATACATAATCTGTCCAATAGGTGTCGCCTTTCCTTTTTCATACACTCCGCTAAAACCGATTCTTATGATTACATATACCAGCTTATATTCCCTACAAAATTGCTTGAAAAAAGACATGGTATCGCCTATGGTAAAATAACTACTTTAGGAAGCATATCTGACCTTGAAATAATCATTTCAAGATAAAAAAATTATTCGGTATTTCGCCCTGAAAATTGGTAAGTAAACCCACGTATTTTGATTTATTCAATACGAAAGAAGTATTGCGAATGGTAGAATGCATCTTCAAGGTATTTACCTTGAATTACCTTGATTGGGGAATAACCCAATCGATTATTTTGAATACTTTTTTGGATTCCTCTCTGGTTGAAAAAATTATAAATGAGACAAATCGATATGAAAGTCGAAATCATGAAGTTCGGCCTTCTCACCAGATAGCTTGGTCTCTCTCCTCTTACAGAAGATGAGTTTCAACGTTTTCTTGTCCTTTCAATTCTAATGGGCTATGTTCGGAAAGGCGACTTGAAAGATTATTGGTCTAAAGATCCTTTGTTACATACAGGTAATCAAGCACCCCAAAGTGAGAGGCAAAGGGGACTCTCAAGGGAAAATCAAGCACCCCAAAGGCATCAAATTTTCGCCACATCCACGCTGTTGATCATGGGTCATGCTGAGATCAAAAACTGAAATATTTCTTGCAAATGACTTTCATAATAAACGTTACTATTTTTCTGCATCCAACGCATAAAAAAACATCCAGATATCATTTCGGACAGAAAACAACGGATTTAACCTTGAAATGCAATTTTCAAGGTCAGAGATGTCTTCTGGACATTTTTTATTATCTTTTTTCGTATTCAGCGCATCCAATTACTTAGGAATGCACTGTTAATTCCACAAATAAAATTTTTAACATGGGACTTTCCGTCCCAGACGGGACTGGTCGAAATTTCGACCACCAAATTTGTCGGGCACTTGACGTGACAGATTCTTCGATTTTATGTACAAATATCGTGTAAAAAGAAGTCCAATTTCAACGTAAAAATCCCCGTCCTTAAAAGGTTAATATAATGTTCTGTATATTCTACCATTTGTTTTATTGTAAAAGATTATGAGTTTACTATTAGCATATAGCTAACATTAGCCCTGGCAAAAAAGTATCCGATATTAGGCAAGTTTACTCTACCGACTAACCCCGGTCTCCCCTACGCCGAAAACGGGTGCTCCTCTGAAATGCGAGGCAAGAGCGCCGGCTCCAGCGCCGAGCGGCTAAATAGCGGCGTAGCAAAAAGGGCAAAACATAAACAACCAAGAAACAGTTCCACGTTATTATCACGAAAGCTGTTGCGGCCGCGACGCAAGGGCCCCTAGCCGTTCCGGGAGCGCAGTAAAAGCGGGAGGCGCATTAAGCTCCTTCATCGAGCTTCGGGATTATGACCCGCCGTCCTATGGACGCCGTCCGCTGCCGACTGCGATGCACTTTTACCTACCTCTTTTACGAGCGGCCATCTTATTCTCGGGGAGCTTTTACCGTGCAGGCGGTTTAAGGTTATGCCGCTTCCGGTTCCGCTTCCCTCTGGAATACTCCTTAAGTGAATATAAAACTTTAATGATATCCCGTGCGTTCCTCTACGGCTTTCGTTCTAATGAAATGGTCGATATGTGTTGCGGGCCATTTTCTCGAGTGGTGTCCGAATATAGAAATAGTGTCCTCTAAATGGGACACTTTTTTTATTCACGCCGTCTCATATACATATTCGTGTCAAATACTAGGTGTGGCTATTAAATAACCGAGCTGATGCTGCTACCAGCGCGCTGCGAGCGTGTCGCGACAAGTTCGAACGGAACTGTGTCTGGTAATACTTTAACCACCCTGAGCTCGCTGGACAAGCCAGTGGGTCGCTCAGTTTGACTGTAGCAGTCATTTGAACTAGTCTACGCAGTGACGCGTCGAAAAAATGTTGAGCGTTCGGATGGAGCAACGGATTAATCTCAAGTTTCTTGTTAAACTGGGGAAAACTTTTATAGAAGCTTATGCAATGTTAAAAGAAGTGTACGGGAATGGATGTTTATCCCGCACACAAGTTTTTGAATGGCTTAAACGGTTTAAAGAGGGACGTGAAACGACCGAAGACGATCCGCGCCCCGGACGGCCCTCATCGTCAAAAACGGACGAAAACATTGAAAAAACTGGTAAATTAATCCGGAAGATCGTCGTCTAAGCATCCGAGGGCTTGCTGAAATAACAGGAATCGATAAAGAATGTGTTCGCCAGATTTTCCACGAATCGTTCAACATGCGCAAAGTTTGCGCAAAAATGGTGTTGTAGGGTCTATTGTTGTTAATTTTAATTGAACTATGTACGTATGTAGATAGGTAGGTACCTACTTATTTGTGTATATTTCTGTAAAACCCTAATTCTTACGTTTCGGCGTGTACCATTTGTGTAAATACGTGACAAACCTCTTGTACAGCCTATTTGCTTTCTGCTAACAACGCCCGCATAACGGTTCGGTTTTCCCAAACTAAACTGCGATTGTCGTTTTACCTGTGTCTTGGTCATAAGGACTGTCTCGGAACGTACTTTCCGTTTGGACAGTCAGTCCATCTTTACCGTTCACCGGCTCTAGACCGGAGTCTATCTCCGCGTTTCACCGGCTCCAGACCGATCCTCGCCGTTCTCTCATTTCCATCTTGTAAATATGTAAATAAGTGACTGTACATATACAGCCGATTAAAGTATTTAATTACCACACCACCCTCGCCAAAACTCCTCACTCCCGAGCAAAAGGAATCAAGAATGAACATTTGCGCTGACATTCTAAACAACATTGACACTGTTGTTTTCCAGGTTTGTTAGACACGCTGATTACTTGTGATGAATCGTGGTTTTGTACTTTCAACCCCGAAACAAAGCGCCAATCCATGCATTGAAAGAGCCCGAACTCGCCATGGCAAAAAAAGCCAGGATGAGCAAATTCAAATTCAAAGCGATGATGATCGTCTTTTTCGACATTCGAGGCATTGTTGTTTACGTTCACTGGGTCCCTGAGGTTCAGACAGTCAACCAACATTATACATCGAGGTTCTGACGGCCTTCCGTGAGCGTGTGAAAAGACGATTCACCAAGAAAATGTACCCGCCCATTCTGCTTTGTCTGTGAAGGCGTTTTTTGCAAAATACGACATTACTGTGTTGGAACATCATGCTCACCTTGCCCCCTATGTCTTTTTTTTATTTCCCAGGGTTAAATCGGCGCTGAAGGGGACAAGATTCGAAAGTGTGGAAGCGGTTAAAGCAAAAGCGACGGAGGTTCTGAACCAGCTGACAGAAGCGGACTTCCAGCACTGCTTTCAACAATGGAAAAGTCGTATGGAGGGGTGTAGAGATCACCAAGGGGAGTACATTGAAGGCGAAAAAGTTGCTACTGTAATTGGTAACGGATAAAAAGTGTCATGACAGCAGTTCGATTATTTAATAGCCAATTTAATAGTATATGCATTGGTGTCAAAGAGCTCCTAGAGCACATGTTTTATACAACCATGGGACTGAAATCTAATAAGCAGTCAACAACCGCATGTCACTAAACTGAAAAGATTTGTGTTAGGTAATTATTTAATTGGAAACAATTTTTTAAATTGAAGTCATATTAAATTTGGTTAGAGACATATACATATATGTTACATGAGTAACAAATTACATAGTTTCAGCTGGGTGTTTCATCCCACACTTTTCTCAATTTCACGTGAGTGTTTCCTTTGATCTAATTTGTACCATTGCTGCATATGGCAAGGTTACTATTGAGCATTTTCCAATGCCGTCCTTCGAGCCAATTTATCAGAATCTTATTGCCTTTGAACAATGCATGGCCATCCACCCAACTCACAGATATACTGTTAGAGTTGGTCGCATCCACCATTACTTGATGACGTTGGTACACTCACCCCGACAGTACCTTATGGCGTTTACATTCTCTCTCTCCTACACTCACTGCTACAGTATTGCTTGTCGATGTTTACAGATTTACCTGTAATGTTCTTACGGGTAATTTCTGTTATAGCTATGCTTAACAACTGTGTTTGTAACTTGTAAGACACAATTCCCAGGCATTTTGGGTAAACTCAGGAGCCTGCGCCATTCTTTATTTTCAATCCATCAACGAAGATATCAAATGAATCTACTTTCTTCTACTTAATGTTCTAGAAGTATTTTTCGCGTTTCATATGAGAAACAGCAAAGACTTGAACACCCCAAAACGAGACGGTTGTATCTCCAGCGCCGTCTGCATGCGTCAGAATAACCATATTTACCTCGCTGAGTGCTTATAGTTCTATCCACAAATATAATTTGCGGAACAATTACAGGAACAGAGGAAGCCGCAGCTAAGTGGCCGTGCCCGCTGGCGGACCAGCCGAGTCGCTAGCGCAAGGAGCGCGAACGCCAAAGCGACGGCGCCCGCCACCGAACTGGGCGACCGAGCTTTCCACTGCCGTATTAGCGAAGCACAAAGCTCCGGAGCCAGTAATCTAATTTGCAATGAGACTTATTAGTTTGAGAGTTGCGGGTTCCGCGTTTGTTTATAAAGCAGGCTCATTTGATGTTATGATTAATAATGCCGCAAAGGGAATTTTTTATTGGTCTCTCTCGTCTGTATTCGGACGCCGCCGGCGGTTTTTATCGTGTAGGAGCCGCGTCGCGACGTCCACGTCGTTATGAATAATCGGGTTGGTATTTTTGACGGATAGGCGGGTCAATGTTTGGTCGGCAATTCTGCCGGATTCACTTTATTGATAAGTCGAGGATGAAGATTAATTCACTGTAGTCGTAATGTACTGTATGGGTATTATTGGCTAAGGCATAAGTGGACAGGGCAGTCTTATAAAAAATTTCATAATTACTCGATACAGTTGTTGAAAATTGCTTTTAACATTAAGAAGTGTCGAGCCTTTTTATTTGATAAAAATTATTTTAATACACACACCGTTAAAAGTCTTGGACCCCCGATGTTTTGTATTAGTAAATAATTGTTTTTAAATATCGTATTTGTTTTTTAAAGTATGTCTTTTCTAAATGTATTTTTTTAATATATCAATCATTTTTAAAGATCTAGTCAATTAAAAAACAGTGGAGAAAAAAATTTGCAATTTTTAAGAAAATTTATTATGACTCAAAGCATATGTTTTAACAAAGTAAACTACAATTTAATAGTCAGTAAGACCTCCCCTGTTTGTCAGTAACCTGTTCACACGCCACGTGCACTGACACGATCAAACGGTTGATAATTTCTTGAGGAATATTATTCCATTCCTCTATTGCGGCTGCAGTCCACTCTTCCGCATTTTGGGGTGGGTTCGTGCGTTTGCGAATTGCTCTAGAAACAAAATCCCACATGTTTTCAATGGGATTCATATCTGGGGAGTCAGCTGTCCCCATTTAAGCTGGGGAGTCAGCTGTCCCCATTTAAGCTGGGGAGTCAGCTGTCCCCAATCTAATCGTGTTATATCTCCATGTTCAAGTACCTCTTGAACCGTTCTTGCGCGATGTGGCCTTGCGTTGTCGTCCATGAAGATGAAATTGTCACCTAATTCGGCGCGTAGAGGATAAATAATGGGCCTGATAACACTTTCAATATAAACTTGAATTGTCATATTCTGATTTATGGGAATTAACGGCGTATGGCGATTGAACATGATTCCTTCCCAAAAAATTACTGTCCCACCATTGTAGGGAGCAACCCTACGGGGAAAATTTAATCTCTCTTGACGACCTGGCTCTCTCCAGACCCTTTGCCTATTGTCATCACTCGCTAGTCCAATTCTGGTTTCATCTGTGAATAAGACCCATCGCCACTGCTGCAAAAGCCAATCACTACGCTCCCGTGACCACTGATCGATGTCGTGGTAGTAGAGTGGGTACCCTTAAAGGCCTTCTTGCACATAAATTACAACAGCCTAAGTACGTGGTATTGTATATGGTATGTTACTCATCGTACATACACGGTCTCAATTTGAAAACGAACATCATTTAATATTGCCTAAACTAATGACAGTATCAAAATTTGGCGAAACACGTCAATTTACATATCAAGGGGGTAACTTATGAGGCATTTTTTGTCGTATTACATTCAACCCCCTAACCCCAAGGCACCTACCCCTAAAATTTTAAATGGCAACATCTATTTCTTTTGCCATTTTTGAGTTTCTTGTACAATTCTAGGTAAGTCCCATATTTATTTTTTGTCAAAAATTGGTAGTTAACCTTATGAATGTCTGGAATGTATTTCATTTCTGATTTTTTTATTGGAAAATGATGCACTTTTACAAAAAATTGTAAAGAATAAAAAGTTCTTAAAATCACTCAAAGAATGCACAGGATTTTTTTCAAAATTCCTGTGCTGTAAAATTTTTTCCTTTTTTAGGCGATTTTTTAAATTTTGCAAAAATTTACTATTTGCAAAATCCAAAAAGTTGCTCAAAAAAGTCCAATGTATTCTTTGAGTGATTTTAGGAACTTTTTTATTCTTGACAATTTTTTGTAAAAGTGCATCATTTTTAAATAAAAAATTCAGAAATTAAATACATTCCACACATTCATGAGGTTAACTACCAATTTTTGACAAAAATTTTTACAAAAAAAGAAATATGGGACTTTAGAATTGTACAAGAAACTCAAAAATGGCAAAAGAAATAGGGGATGCCATTTAAAATTTTAGGGGTAGGTGCCTTAGGGGTCAGGGGGTTGAAAGTAGTACGACAACAAATGCCTCAAAAGTTGTCCCCCTTAATATGTAAATTGACGTGTTTCGCCAAAGTTTGATACTGTCATTAGTTTAGGCTGGTCTATTTCAAATTGACACCGTCGTGTAAGATTACACGATCGTGTAAGATTAAAGAAGTATATAAATAGAGTAAATAATAAAAAAGAAAAAGTGTCCCTTTTTTTAATGTTATACTTTCATATCTGTGTAGTAGAATTAAAGCGTAACGAAAGACAGGTAAATGTTTTTTTTTCTCTAAAAGGGCGTGAAATAGGTACTCTATAAGGTCAAAACTTTTAGTTTGAGCGAACGAAACTTTTCAACCTATCTGTTAAACTTTCTTGACTCGCGTAATGTCGATAATACAATTTTAACAAAAATTATACCCATCAATAGAGACTGTAGTCTGAACTATTTTTGTCAAAGAAAAACACTCAAGACAAAAACCCACCTGGTACAAAAAATAGCTGCAGGTTTAATTTAACCTTGAATGATTATGAACCAAAACGGATTGACACTTGGGAGTAACATGCAATTTTTGAACAGTATTTTTAAATTTATATTGAACTCACAGTCAATATAAAATAGCGTTCTATAACTGATGTAAATCATGAATTTGATTTAAAATACTTTATTTGTGTGTATGGAGATGTTAAAAAGAGCAGATAATAATGACATTACAGATGTAACCTGTAAGAAGCAACGAAAATCTAAAATACGCTGCGGAAACGACAAAATCTAATTTAAAAACGCCATTGTTTGGTACACAAAGGCGTATCGCGTTCTGTTCTGCAAGCAGGAAACGTAAGCGTAACAGAAGTCCACTAAATGCGTGCGGGAGGACCAAAAAACAAGTGAACATCGTTCCGTCGTGGTTGATCGCGGTGTGCTCGTAGGGCGAGGGCGATTGTTTTTTATTTTGACTGAGACACGTGGCTGAATGACGTCGCGAATCGGACAGCACGTGCTGTCAAAAGCGGTAATTTCTTATACATTTTTTATGGTGTGTGTTGTCAAAATGGATTAATACCATCGACATTAAAAGTGGTCACTAACAAACTACTGAAATACTTACATGAAATTAAACTTGAACTATGAATAGTTTGATCATAAAAAATATTAAACCAAGTAAAAAAATTGACAAAACATGCGCTTGCACGTACACTCAGAAAACATATTGTTGAATACCCTTCAAAGAATATTGTTGCGTGTAGCTACATATGTGTCTAATTTAAATAAAATTGATTTTTTGAATGAATGAACCACGATAACGAATGAATGAACCACCACACAAGTTCAATGCTCATATATAACATCAGATTCACATACTTCTTCTTTTCATTTTAATTTGAATTTAGAACGAGTGTTTTTCTATCGCGTCAGGATTTCGAAAAGTCCTACTTTGAGTTGCAAATGATGCTCCTTTTATTCTCTTTTTACCATCATTTGCACCACTTTTATCATTAAGTATAAATTCACGATGTTTTTCGTACAAATACAGTGTGTATATCTAACGGGTGTGCCATCTATTGGTTTATTTTTAAACTGAGTGTTATTTCTACATTGCCGACACTGACGACGCGCTTGACATTTGACATATATGTGGTGTCTAACCTCCGCTGTAAGAAATGGATCGTTTTACGCTTGAACAGTTTTGGGAAATATTGAAAAATTATTTCCAAAGTGAATGCTGTGTTGCAGAAACAGTGAGAAAATTGAGAACAATTTTTGGTCGAAATGTAGCTCCGTCAGCGCCGGATGTAAGACAGTTCTTAAGGAAAGTTCGTGAAACTGGCATGCTTATGGATAACAGAAGTCATTCACGTGCTCGTGCGCACAGCTGAAAGAATTGCTCCTGTTGCCCAAAGTGTGCGTGAAAACCCAAGAACCTCAACTCGTCACAGTCGCACTAACAACTTAAATGTTAGTCGCACTTCTCTGAGGAGAATATTGCATAAAGACCTCAGATTATTTGCTTACAAGTTGCAACTTACTCAAGAGGTAAAGGAAAATGACCATCCACTTCGTTATCGCTTCTCCGTGTGGGCTTTAAATGAGTTTGAAAATGACGCCGATTTGAATCGAAAAATCATTTTTTCGAACGAAGCTCATTTTCATCTTGGAGGACTGGGTTGGACGATTGGACGATTTGGACTTGGACGTGCTTTGGTTTCAGCAGGATGGAGCAACGTGTCACACAAGCCGTGAAACAATCGATCTTTTGCAGACTAAATTCGGTAACCGTGTTATCAGCCGTTTTGGAGACATTAATTGGCCATCGCGTAACTGTGATTTAACACCGTTAGACTATTTTTTATGGGGACGTTGGACTATTAATGTACTGCAAAATTGGGTGAAAAGAATGAACTACTGTCAAGCCAGCCGCGGTGGCCATTTAACTGAAATTGTTTTTCAAAAATAATGGGAAGGCATACTTTCTTGAATAAAGCAACAATCATTTATCTGATCAATCATCCGATGGCCCACCCTATACAGTAAGCGGTAGCCTAATGCGTACATAGCCGAATGAAGGGCAATTGATAATGTAACTTCTTTGTAAGTAGAGTAAACATGCGGTGAGAACCAATCGCAATCCAGTCGCTAGCGCAGACGCATGAAAGGCATCCGGTTTGTCGGTAGGGCTGTTTGAGTTAAAATTTTAAATGCCATTTTATATTTTATACTGGTCGAGTGCCTCATTAGAAAAGTGAGTTATTACGAGCGTATTGTAGAAGCACTACATACATTCATAAAAATAAAAATGGATATTTATCACATTGACGAAAAAGTTCAAATAATTAAATGACGGTATGAGCGCGGCCGTCGACAACCGCGAAGATCCGTGACGGGGAAAGGAAAGTGCATTAGTGGGTGGAGCTTAGAGTGAACCATTGGACCGTTCGTTCTGCCTTCGTTCTCTGCGTGCGTTCGCTGTTGTCATATCAACATAATATTTCTATTAAGTATTTTAAAATTGTTTCACAACTGTTTAAAGTAATATTAACTGTTTAAAATTATTTCACAGTAGTTGGGTTGAACAAAGGTATCAGTAAACTTTATTATACGATACGCAATGCAGTCTGAAAATTAAATTGGCTTATATTAATTGATCGTACATCAATGCATTTTGTAAATATAGAGTTTTTATAAAGACTTATTATGCAGAGTTAAGAGTTACAGTTAGTTCTGGCAACGTTGCTCTTTAGATTTCCGGTAAGACCTTTTTTTTAGCTTTCTGCACAACCAAGCCCCCCGGCCCAAGTAAATTCGCCTAACTATGACATAAAAATGTATCATTTAATATGTATTTAATATCCACCTATGTACGCATTAGGGTACCGCTTACTGTATATGCACGTATGTTATCCTAAGAAGGAAAACACAAATAAAATCCGTCCTCTCACACGAGTGCCTTACCATCGAGGCCTCCAGAGCGGAATCCCATTCCAAATTGCCCCCTGTGGCTCCATTCACGAACCATATAAACATTTTAATGAAGTGTACCACTTCTGGTATAATACCCGAGTGCATTGTAGTACACATAACACGACACACCAGTCGACGATGACACTTACAGCTGCCTCGAATGGAAAAGGACGGCGCTATCCGTTTTACCACGAAACGGAAGAGGACAGCAGGCGAAACGGTGGCAAATATTTGCCGTTATTGAAGTGTCAACTATTGTTCGGCAGGGCCCTATTGTGTCTTCGTTAGATTTGTTAGAAAAAAGCCGGCCGCTCCGCTCTCGAAATGTAATTCCAGGGCTAATTCCTGGATTAAGAGTGTTGCGGGGCATCGTAGTAACTAGCTTTAAGTGGTTTCCGGCTTATTGCCTTCAAATTGTTTTGGTATCGTTTTACCTGCACTCTGGAAACGCTTTCATAGTGACCATAATGCAAAGTGGCTAACGATGCCAACGTTTGAAAATACATCGACATTTGGTCTATACGTTTTCAGTGAATTAAATTCCAAATAGATAAAGATAATCAAAAGGGGTCAATTAATAAAAAAAATATAGTCTCCTGCGGTGTTCATTACTCATTTTTGACGTCTCATGAAACTGGGTAAGGTGGGTAAGATTGGGTACCGATAACTCGATTGATGTTTTCCTTCAGTGCGTCAATTGTTTGTGGATCGTTGGCGTAACAACGGTCCTTAACATGTCCCCATAAAAATTGTCTAACGGTGTTAAATCGTAGCTGCGCGATGTCCAATTAATGTCTCCAAAACACGGTTACCGAATTTGGTGTGCAAAAGATTATTGTTTCACGGCTTGTGTTACACGTTGCTCCATCCTGCTGGAACCAAAGCTCGTCCAAGTCCAAATCGTCCAATCGCGGCCACAAAAAATCAATTAACATGCCTCTGTAATGCATTCCATTTACTGTAACGCTGTTACCATCTTCATTTTGAAAGAAGTACGGACCAATGATGCCACCACTCCAAAACCCACACCAAACAGTCACTCTTGCAGGATGCATTGGCGTCTCTATGGCTACGTGTGGATTTTCGGAACCCCAAATCCTACAGTTCTGTTTATTAACATGTCCTCCAAGATGAAAATGAGCTTCGTCTGAAAAAATAATTTTTCGATTTAAATCGGCGTCATTTTCAAACTAATTTAAAGCCCACACGGAGAAGCGATAATGAAGTGGATGGTCATTTTTCTTTACCTCTTGAGTAAGTTGTTAACAAATAATCCGAGGTCTTTATGCAATATTCTCCTCAGAGAAGTGCGACTGACATTAAGTTGTCGTGCTCTGTGACGAGTTGAGGTTCTTGAGTCAGTAAATGTTAGAAGCGATGGTTTCTGGAAAGGAATTCATTACAGAGAAATTTGACATCACTAGATGCACAAAACTAGTTGGCTTTATGTCAAGACCAAACCATCCCTTTATCTACTGAATATTAACATAAATATGTCATTCCTCGTTATCAATCGGAATACCAGAAAAATAAACGAAATTGTTGATGTGCAAAACGGCGATAAACAAGCGAAGGGGAATCAAAAACTAACGCGTTGGTTTGTGTTGTCTTCTCTCTATTTGTAGAGATAGAGCATTCGCAATTTTTTAATTTAACCATTTATGAAAATCGTACATACTTATAGTGATACCGCCTGTTTCATACTCATTTGTCTTTGAAGTATCTGACATTTTTAATCATATACAAGTGTCTCATTAATTATATTAGAGATTACACAAAGTCTAGGTACGCGTTGATTAATTAACAGCTCCTGGCGCGAAAAAATACCAATCAATTATTATTGTTGTGTAATTAATAAGACTCCAAGCTTTAAGTGTCAGCCGCAGTCCAGGAATTACCCGTGTTGACACAGAACGGCCGTGTCTTATCTGCGTATATTAGTATTATCAGTACAATGTGTGGCTCTGGAATTATTACAATGTAATTATGATCAGATACCTACTACTGTTCATGTTTGCTTATCACTTAGTGAGGCGTGTAATAAGCTCACAACAACTGTTCGACTATAAACAAATCTAAATTAAATTAAAAACTGGTTTATCGGGGAGAATACGGTTCTACAAAGACCCTTAATTAAAGCGTGGGGATAAACGCACAATTCAGAGGCGGCAAGTTATCTCAAAAATACCAATTACGATATCAACAGCAATAATTAAACAAATAGGTGCCTTTTTTCTAATTAGTTGCCCACAGTTTCAATGTAATACACATTTCAAGGGCGTAGCCAGGGCGATGGGGCGGTGGGGGCGGTGGGGGCGGTCGCCACTTCATCTTCAGGCAAAAAGTCACGAAATTATCTTTCACATAAAAAAGTTGCTCCCACAGTTTTCTTCTTTATCGATTGTTATATTGTTATGCCAACTAGAAAAAGTATTATTTATTATTTTTTATTAGACTTACAATGTAATGTTAATTTTTTTTTAATTATCAAAATTAACTATAATCTGGTGTTTATATATACAGGGTGAGTCAGAAAGAATGGGACAAGACTAAACTGGAGATATTAGACACCAAAATATTATGATTGAGCTCAACATGCCTTATACCAATGTCGCTAGTTTAAGTGATACAGCGTGTTCAAGGTTTAAATCAACAGATATACACTGAACCTTTTAAATGCAAATAACTTAAAAACCTATAGATTTAGACGACCTAAACAGGAGTACCTTTTCTCTGTAGAATTGAGCGTTCTTTTAGATTATCGTCTTGTTTTATTCCACACCAAAAAAACATTAACCTACCATTTTTCAGATTTATACTATCAAAACTTATTCAGTTATTGAGATTATGGACTAAAATTGAAATTTTGAACACGCTGTATCTCTTAAACTAGCGACATTGATATAAGGCATGTTGATCTCAATCATAATATTTTGGTGTCTAGTATCTCCAGTTTAGTCTTGTCCCATTCTTTCTGAGTCACCCTGTATATGTGTCTTTGTCTTTCACACCTACTTGTTTGTATTCTATTTAGAGAATTTAGACTAGGGCTAGGATAGATTACATGGGCTGAGTGGAAGAGTGGGGCATTGCTCCAAACTCTGCCGTTTAACAAAACATTACACTTTTCTTGTAATATTTTAAATTCATGATATCAATAAAAACATATTATTATTATTATAACTTACCTGAATTGGCTTTAAAATAAATAAATGTAACTATTAGAAACAAAACTACTTATAGTCATTTATTAAAAAATAGAGAAAATGAGGTATCATAATAACATAGTATAAAACAAAGTCGCTTCCCGCTGTCTGTCCCTACCTATGTATGCTTAAATTTTTAAAACAACGCAACGGATTTTGATGCGGTTTTTTTAATAGATAGAGTGATTCAAGAGGAAGGTTTATATGTATAATACATGTATAATATAGTAGAGAAACACTGATAATTTTAGAGGTTTCTAATGTGATGTCGTAAATAAACACATTTTTTGCGCTTACATTGCAAACGCTGGCTGAACCCGACGAGATAGATCAAAATAATGTATTACAGTATTGTACACCTTAAAAAAGGTCTACAAAAAAAGTCCGCGATGGTATATGTCTATCTCTTGGGGATAACCCACAATAATCATTTTTTATCCTTTACTTTTTACGAGAAATATTGGCTTATTTACGAAGCGATTTTAAGCAATACAGCATTAATCCTTATCCAATTAGGCACCTTAAATACATTGTGCATTTAATATAGATCAATATGGCCCTTTACAGCATGTAATTTAAATTAATATTTTCGAAGATATTACAGATCTAAAATACAGGGACATAGCGGTTGCGGCGGTACCGGCCGGCGGCGCGTGCCTATAGATAGCGCGTCGAAGGCCTGCGTTTTTTTTTAATAGATAGAGTGATTCAAGAGGATGGTTAATATGTATAATACATGCATAATATAGTAGAGAAACAATGATAATTTTAGAGGTTTCTAATGTGATGTCGTACCGTGCGAAGCCGGGGCGGGTCGCTAGTACAGGATAAGACTTTCTACACCTATAAACGACAAAGCGTTTTTGCGCATATGCCACGCCCATCTGCATTGCTACCTAACTTACAAAATGGCTGCTGTTTATTCTACTGTCCATCCATTAGTAGACAAATCAGTGATTCCAATCAGTGATCAGGTTGATCGTAAGATGATAATTCCTGGACTGAGCGCAAACGCGCATATGCAGGTCACATTTCAGGATTGTAAGAATGGTCAGGGATCAGCATCTAAATATTTATGTGGGTACTCGTAGGTATGCTGTCATTATTGCTAGCATATGTTTGTTATAAGTAAGTTAGGAAACGTTAAGAAAATTGCATTCAGGTTGAATAAATTTCTTGGACTCATTGTGTGATTTCCCCGAGCATTCCTGGACCAGATACACGCTAATGACAGACAAACGGCCATTGTAAAAGTTATTTATTAGTTATTTAGTTTATTTGCGCGCATTTAAATCGCAATCAGTTCGAAACCAATCTAGTCGATGTATGCAGATTGCAATAAACCTAAATCATTTACATTTTTAATTTGTGTGATATGTTGGCAAATTGTGGTACGTGATTGGTAAATTGGCTTTCGAATGTAGTGGTAGCGGGTTTCCAGTGATTACTTTAATGATATTTAGCAACGAATTACGTTAATGTATTCCTCTCGCTCATATCCGGCGACATTTAATTACTTGCGATTTGTACCATATACTTTAACCCTTTGTGGGCAGCAAGTAGAAAAAAACAATTTAAGATGCTGATTTTAGACATTGTTGCATATAGGTAATTAACTAACAAGAAAATATTTTCTTCAAAATTTTATTCAAATTAGTTTTTTCAAAAAAATGTGGTATGGCAGATATACCACTAAGCAATAAATAAAACAAAAAAATTATTTGTTTTATGAGAATTTTGAAAACATGACTTAGTGTCCGAAAGACATAGAGCCACTCCACATGTTGAGCAGGACCATTTTGACCTCCTCTGGTGGTTTCTTGTGCTGCACAAGCCGCATCTTCTATATGTTCCATAAACACGCATGTGCAACTACTGGTCCACCCTTTGTTCAATTGGGGTTATTCTCTTGTAATCGTTGACCGGTTTCTTCGGTTCCAAACTTGCCCTTGTTGTTCTCGTTTCATTAATATTTTTACCAGCACCTATTAATCCCGCAACCACAGCTAAGCGAAAATCTTTCAAGCTCAATCCTGTGCTACCTCCACACCTCTCTTGATAAATAATTGACGCATTAACCACTGCGACATCGATAAAATGCCAGATAATTCGTGGCCACAATTCATCGAGATTTTCCAAATCTGTATATCGCCCGCGACTTCTTCCTAAACAGGAAAACAAAATATAATAAAACATCGTAAAACAAGAAAAAACGCATCGTTGACGCTTTGTGGTATATTTGATATACCACAAAATAAACATTGTTCAACGACATGCTATCAAATATCTAATAATTTTAGTGCACTTATCACTTACAAATATGATCATTTTACCATAAAATTGTACTTACTCGCCATATTTTTGGGAATTTTTAATAATATAACATTGCACAATCTAGTCACCATAAGTGACAGTCACATGTAAATAGACACCCGCTTAAATCAGCACTGTTGTCGCCAATTGTAAGTTTTACTACTAAGTGCTAGGTGGCACACCAATAATAAAAGTTTGGCACCAGCGGTACGCACGACATACCCCTAAGCAACTAAGAAAAAAATTTTGAAATTACGTTTTTTACGTAATTTTTGAAATTACGAATTTTGAATTGGTATGTTCCATGTACCACAAAGCTCGAAAGGGTTAAGAGAAGATTAGTCACATTAGACGCATGTACTCGTAACGAGCCATAAAAAAACGTCAGTAAAATTGGACAAAAAAAAACGTATTTGTATCTTCTTAATCTTAAGTTTATAACCTTATTGAATTGTCAAGGATGTCCTTTTTTCGAAGACAACATCGTTATTGTTAAAATGATTAATAACACAGGCCAACAAAAAAAAGTGTCTGGTTCTGGGATGGAGACTAACTTGTTCCTATGTATTTTGTGCCGCTGAATCCGAATTCATCATAAAAAATAGGGGGACCGCAGCTAATTTTGAAGATAACCTCAAAAAACTGTCGAAACGACGAGTTTCGGTGGTGAAAGCTTGAGAAGAACAAAAAAATATTTGCTTAACATCAAAAACACTTTGTTTCTACGTATTTTGGCCTGCTGAATCCGAATTCTAACAATCCTTCCGTCTAACATGCTGCGTAAGGCATCTAAAACCAATTTGTGGTTGTGGCTGCGTTACGCACCATACCTAATTCGTTAAAAATGACTCCACAACGTTCTTAATGCCCTAAATTATAATTGCGAAGCCGGATTAAGGGTAAATAAGTTTCGAACGATGTGTTAGGCCGAGTACGCGTGTGGCACTTCGACGCACGTGTCTGGTCACGTGCCGGAGAGTTGGCAGCTATCAACTCAGTGACGCGGATCTAAAGTTAAAAATGAGGAGCCGCCGCACTGTTTTGTATGTTGCTTAATGGAAGAAATAATACCGAAGTGATTAAAACTTGCAAAAAGTACGTTTAGAATAAGTAAAAATAAACATTCTGCTTAAAAAATTTAAATATGTATATCATTAAAAACATATTAATGCTCAACATTTAAGTTTCGATAACTTGTTAGACTCATTTGTTTGTTCTTTGTGACTGTTTTTGTAAACCAGTTTTTTCTAGTGCGTTTTAAAGATGAGTGTCATTAATTTTGAGCAACGGTGTGTTATCAAGTTTTGCTTTAGACTTGGACACAGCACAATGGATACTTTTGCAAAACTTCAACACGCCTACGGAGACAGTGTTTTTTCAAGAGCCCAGGTTTTTCGGTGGTTTAGGGCATTCTCAGAAAGAACAGAGTCGATTGAAGATGAACCACGCAGCGGAAGGCCTTCATATTCAAGAACCGATGAAAATGTCGATAGAATACAGGATCTTGTGCGTTCAGATCGTCGCTTGACGACAAGAATGATCGGATAAGAGTTAAATTTGAATCACACCACTGTTCGCCAGATTTTTACTAACAAATTGGGGATGAGAAAAATTTGCACAAATATGGTTCCAAACAACCTTTCGCAGGAACAATAGGACATCAGGAGAGAAAGGTGTATTGACTTTTTGGAATCGATTGAAAATGATCCCCATTTTATGGAACGAGTCATTACTGGTGATGAGACTTGGGTGTTCGACCCTGAAACCAAGCGCCAAAGCATGGAATGGCACACTTCAAGCTCTCCAAGACCCAAAAAAGCAAGGATGAGCAAGTCGAAGATCAAATGCATGCTAATTTGCTTTTTTGATAGCCGGGGAATTGTCCACAAAGAGTTTGTGCCTCCATGCCAAACAGTAACTCAACACTTTTACAGAGAGGTTCTTGATAAACTTCGAAAAAGGGTCTGGCATGTGAGAACTAACATCAACAACAACTGGATGTTGCATCACGACAATGCGCCTTGTCAAACAGCCATTCCAGTAAACGAGTTTTTAGCCAGTAAAAACATTCATGTGGCTCCTCAGCCTCCTTATTCGCCTGACTTACGTCCTTGTGACTTTTTTCTCTTCCCGATATTGTAAAATCACCTCAAGTTACGTCATTTTGGGACCATAGAAAACATTTGAACGGCTGTAACTGACCAGCTGAAGGTTATTCCAGTATATGAGTTCCAGCACTGCTATGAGGAATGGAAGAACCGTCTCCAGCGCTGTGGGGCTTCCCAAAGGAAGTTGTTTTGAATGATACAATACTGAATTGTAATTCTATTCGTCTCATTACTTAATTTACACACCTCGTATCTACTAGTTTCGTTGATGTTTGGTAGTACGACTATTATAATAGATTTGTAGGACGCAATTATTTTCCACACTCCAAAGAAGTAACACCGTTATCTATTTTGCCTTGAAAAAACAAATATGTCGTGGAACAGTAATTAAATTAAGAGAGAAAATTAAATCCTTACAAAAATCTCATCATATTGCTGTTGCTTCAGTCAGAAAAAATTAATATCACCAAGAGCCCATTATGATGTAACGTAAATAAAGGCAAAAATAAATGCAATCTTCAAAATCAATCAACCGGTGCTAACAAACTAGATAGAATGTTGACAAATATTTTGTATTTTGTTTACGTTTTATAACAACAAAATTAATCAAAACATTCGAAAGTATCTCAAAGGCAGAAGAAGCGTGTTGCGTCAGTATTTACAATTCCTTGTTTATTAAAATTTATGTGTGACAGTTAATAAATTGTTTTGTAGGTACCTAATTTGCGCTTTATTTTATATGTTGCATACATGATAAAAATACAAGGCTCTTCGCGCAAATAGATTTTTGAAAGTTTTAGAATTTTGGTTGTTACAAAATTTAAAAAAATAGGATTGTATTAGTAATACAACTTAAAATATTTGTATAGTATTAGAAGTAAAATGTCCCAGACAAGCAATATGTGTTCAAACGTAATTCACTTGCAATTCTGTTTATAGTCTTATAAATCATCACTACATTAAAAAAATACCTTTCATCATTTTTTTTCATGTTTCATCATTTTTTTTTGTGTGTCCGAAATTTTGAGGATGGTCCGATTAAATTTGGAGATGATATCACTTACCATTCGTAAAATTACATTTTTCTTTTCATCTTACTATTTTTTTTTAAACTTTTAGATCAAATAGAAAATCGGACATATGTAGGTTTGTGAAAAATCAAATGAATAAAGCTGTTCAATATAAGGTAATAACTAGGGTCCGGAAAGTTTGCCATAACGCAGGGTAAACTACGTTCAACTCTCCAGAGCTCCCACATGGAAACAGCTTACTACGACACCCAACGTGTTACCGGGCACGGTCAGCGGCATACGTATGCATGGACAAGAAATCCACGCGTATATAATTTACAAGGCGCTTAAAAAACACGGTTTATACTTTAATTATCATAAAGTTGTGGAATGCCGTCCTGTGTTATGGCATACATTTCCCTGGTCCTATAACATTGGGCGCATTCAGGGACGGTCAGCGGCTGAGTTGCTAACTTAGCTACTTCCCTGAATGGACGTGGCTGACACTTTTTTGATCTCAGCGGCTGACCAATTTACTTAGCCTAAAATATTATAGCTGAGATGCTGACTTGACAATAATTCTATCATGATTCTCTCTGTCGTTTTATCTGTGCTGTGAGCAACTGAATTTTAACCTACTTTTAAACAAAAGTTATAGAAAAGAAAATATTCCTTGTTTTTAAACAAAAGTTATGGAAAAGAAAACGAACCTTTGTCCTTTAAGTGTCTTTAAGCACAGAATATGGCAGGGAATTATGAATCCATGATTTATGAAAGTTATCTATGCCATAGAACATATTACGTTTTCTAGATCTTTGCGAAACTCATACAAACGATTCAGGGAGGGTTAAGCCGCTGACTGTCAGAAAAGGCTAACTACTAACCATATATCTAATACTCCTATATTGCTAGAAGGGTCTGGAGATTGGCGAAATCACCACGGTGCAGACATATATGCGTCTGTCTCTCTCGTAACTACTTCGAGTCTAACGCGCATGCCCGAGAATTGAACATCCAGTCACACATAGCCAATTGCCCCACCAGACTCGTGACGCTTGCGCGTGACAGGTCAAGTAGTCATTTGCTGTCTCACTTACCCCGTGACCCCTCTACTTACGGGCAAAAGCAATATAGGAGTATTAGATATATGCTACTAATACATAGCGGTCAGCGGCTGAGCGTCCCTGAATGCGCCCACTGACGGTAACGTAATGGCAATTTAACGGTAATATAATGGTAATGTAACGGTAACATAACACCAACGTAACGGTAACGTGATGACAGATAATGTTCTACTGAATTTGTACTTCCTTTTTCAGGATTGTAAGGAATAAGGCCGCTGAGAAGGCTAAACATGCCCACCACATCGCGACGAGCAACGCAGCGGCGTCGGCCGGTGGGGGACCCGTATCTGTGATCGCGCACGCGCCTGCTACCCAACTAAGTGAACCCAGGTCTGGAGCGTATAGTATAAACGGCATCCTAGGTCTACAGCACGATCCCAACGGAAACAGCATAAAGAGGAAACGAATAGACGACCACGGTAAGTGTACCCAATAAGTTTTTACTCAAAATGTTCCACTTTTCAACCGTCGAAAATTGAGTTGAGCCTAAGTGTCTGTTAAAAACATTAAGAGTCCAGAGTTAATGTTCAACGTTAAGAAAATTCGTTTTGGACTAACTCTGGGAACACCTTGCTCTCATGCTCTGTGAATTGCTCAAAATTATATGCATTTATATTTATATTCATAATATTCTATGTGTTTCTTCTCGCTCATGTTTGTTTTGTTTTCACTCTACTCAACTTTTATTTTCCTTGTTGATGCATAGGACATCAAACACTTCAAAACTAAGAGTCGAACCAAACAACCTAAACAGTAAAGAAAGATATCTATTTTGTTTTGTGTTACACAACAAATTGTTTCACATTGTGTACAACATCTGATTAAGCCCTTATTTAAAGAGCAATGTATCATTAGTTTCAATCCAAGACTTCGACAGGTCCCTGCAGGAACCAAATTTTTCATGAGCGACTAAAAACGTATTATTTGAAGAAATTATATCAAAACTCATACATACATGTATTTTTTTCATTATGATGAACTTGTTCAACTTAACGTTTTACAGTTGAGTTTTAGGTAAATATATTAGAGCCTTGTGCATGTGGTGAATCTTGATTGAGTTGAATTAGATTTCACCATAAACCAAATATCAATAAAACGTGGTGTACACCCTGTTAGAAATAAGCTATCAATTTGTATTGAATGATTCCTCTTATACAAGACAGCGCAGATGATAATTGGAACCTTTCAACTTCCAAACCATTCGCTCTTCAATCCTTAACAGAGGTCCATATAAAGATCTCATAGAGTAACTCATCTACTTGGGTGTTTATGGGAGTGATTGGAAACAAATCATCGCAGCTTGCACCATGGAGTGTAGTGAGAAGTTTAGCGGACGGTTTCAGCTCTACGGACCCCGCACATTGTGTTCTACGCAAAAAAAGACATAGGCAACCGTCAAAAGCCCTATGTGTTTCAAGAACACATAAAAATCTCTGCCTACTGGACTGCATGGCTTTTCACTCGACGCAGACGATGAGCGCAGCGCTCCGCCAGCTCCGAAGCTATCATCCGTTCGGTGTACCGTCGGCTAAGCATATGCACGTTCGGGGGCCGGTAGAGCTCTCCGCCACCCCCGGCGGCGGCGGCGGCGGTTCATTTGGGCGGCTGCGGGGGTTTCGCGGTTGCGTAGCAACGCGCGTGATGTCTTCATAATCCGGCGGCGGCGGTGATTGGTCAGAGGGGCGGCAGAAGGCCGCGCTCGCTTGTTTCACGCTGATGCGATTTACACTAAACGCGGTTGGGCTCTACTTGTGGATTTCCTATTCATAAGACCCGCTTCCACGGCACTCGACGGGTTTTTTTTGCGCTTCTGATTTCGCTGCGGATGGAGAGGATGGCGTAGTGTCAGCGAGCGGATCGATAGCGCTTATAAGTCATCGCAAGTCACACAGCGCGTCCTTCCACAATAGTTTAGATATTCAGCGGTGGCAAATCTATGAGGGAGAACCATATGAAAAGCGCAATTAATTTGTTTCCACTTAATGCAGGGATAATGTTTGATTGTACATTACACAGGCCGACAAGATTTTAACCCAGAAACCAGAATATATTTTTTTCAAATCTCTCAATTGGCTCTGGTTTTCGAGATATCCTAACCTAAAAGTGCAAAAAAAAGCGATTTTGGCCTATATTTGAGGTTATGTAGCATCGCAATTTTTTTTTTCTCAAAAAAACTATGAACAGCATCTTAAAGTACATTCCTTGCCCTTTTAAATGACGTCGAGTTTACTCAAATATCGTTTTTTTTTTATCGCTGCGATATCGCATTTTGAAATTTTTGAGTTTGTGAATTTCTCTATAATTGAAAACCTATTAAGGGGGATTCCCTTTTCTAACACTAAAAAATACTGCTGTTACTGTAGCAATTGTTTCGATTTTTCTTAAGTTTTACACAAATGTTTAGACGTGATTAGTCTAACTACAGTAATTTTTTTTGAGCAATTTGTGATTTGTTGACCATAATGCCGTTAGGACTCCCTCGGTTGCTGGTTGGCATAATATCTAAACACTAAATCATCTGAAACAAACAATTGAAACGGCATTTTACTTTACGTAAATATGGCTATAGTATGACGAACCAAAATAAAATTAATAACAATAATTGAGGAAATGGTGACTTGTCAAACAGAAAATGTCAATTTTGTCCTTAAAATTTTCCATATTTTTTGTAGTTTAAAAAAATTGGTAGCACTCATAGTTTTTATTGTTCATCATACGATAAAATAATGTTTGCTCGACATCCAGTGAAAATTTCAAGTCAGTCGCTTCATTAGTTTTAGAGATATACCTAGTGCCAACCATCATGAAAAAGTTGTTACGAGAGAAACGCGTTTAAAGTTTTTAGTAAGTATATACAATTTGTTAATCGGCTATACTAGTGCCATACAATACACCTTCCTCCTCTTCTTCTTTTGTTAATGCACTCACTACCTTAGCATTACGATCAGTCTAATCATACGTGATCATTTGGAGCGCTCTGCCGCGCACTCCAAATTCTAGCCACCCACTGAGTCAGTTTATGACTTATAACTTCGGCAATTTTAAGAATTGTGAGTTTGGTACACTTATTATTATGACCTTAAAGTACAAGAATCCGTCGGAAAAAAAATCGTTTTTTTTTATCCAACAAACGGGAATGCCCCCTTAAGGATCACGTGTACATCAAACAGTCGATTGGTTTTTTGATTAGAAAACACTGAAAATGTTTGATATTCAGTAACAGGTCAATGTTTTCTTATATAAAAAGACCTGCTCGTTCAGAATTTTTCGAGAAAAATTTGGGAAATCTGATGACCATGCAAGACTATCTAACTCAGAAATGTTCTATGGAGTCCCACAAGGTTCAACTTTAGGATCTTTGCTACTTTTAGTATACACAAATGATTTTCTCTTCACTTACTTACACAGATGACACCGTATTGACGTTTAACTTTAACCTGGTTAATTATAATGTCTGCTAGGATCTGAGAAGCATGACTCATTTTTGTAATGAGACAGATCTCTGTCATTAAATTATCGAAATCAAAACATCAATCAATACAAACATCATTAACATTTAAAAATAGCCTCTATCCATAACAAGAACTATTGACATTTGTAAATAAATCTTAATCTCATATTATTGATGATTAGAAATCAGTAAAAAAGTAAATTCAATAATTTTCCGATGATGCACGAATAATCGTAGAAAGCTGAAGATGTTTCCAAAACCATGTTATATTTGGTTTATTTTCTCGACAAGACTAAAACCGCTTAATTGCCTCCTGATGTCAACTTGTTTAAGTAAACTATTTCCGTTATCATTTTCTTTTACCTACCATGGGGGCGTCATCAGGAGGCGATTAAAGGTGTTTCAGTTTTAATAATACAGTTTATTCAAACTTGTTTTGTCAATTGTGTTAAACATGATATCGCGTATATCGTAATTTAATATTGTAATGTTGTATGTACCAAACTGTATAGACGCGATAACTTAATGCTGTCACTTTATGACGTTTTATTACCGCTAAAGAATAAAAATACAGTACATGTGTTGCAGTCCGAATCGTTCTAATGGTATACAGGTCGCGAACACATGCATTATAACGGATCTTCACGCGGGGTGAGCAGCCATGGGTGCTATATGCCTTGCGCGCAGACCGTGAGATTTATAAATTTATATTTTGACAATTTCGTAGTGGAGCTTAGGGGAGTTATTTATGGTCTAACAGTGACCCGTCTCCGTGTGGGGTGATGATTTTTTTTTGCTATCAGATTACTTTTGATTAGGTTCAGAAGTTGATTATTAATCGGTTACGGAGGGGCTTTAGCTGTTAATTCGATTGCAGCCTCGTTTGGAGTGAAATCTGCGGATATAATTCGGGGGCTATAAATTTTAAGGCCGTATCATAAAACTCTAAACTCATTTTCTGATACACACGATTTATCCTGAAGTGGGTACTGGAACCTTCGGCGTAGAAACAAAAAAAAACTGGACGTTTTCCACGAAATACCGATCTACTATACTTTTTCTCGACGCGCGTTTCGCCAGCCAAGTTGGCATCTTCAGGAGAAGATTAAAACTAAATTCTAGCCTACACGCTTGCACTATTTATACTAAAGTTGCCATGGTTCACTGAATCGTAACTGTCTTTGTTTATCAGAGCAAACAGTGGACTGGTGGGTATCGGACCATTGTCCTTATTCATACTACTGTTACACTTAATGATTTAGAAAAACATTTAACAAAACACACATGATTTAGCAAAAAATAATTGTTTGACCATGAGGTAAATTTTTCTCTACCAGCTCTCAGCTTCAAAAACGTCCCCAAAGAAGGTACTTTTGGGGATGACCTTTCTCTATTCTACGACGATATGGTGAAATTTTTGGATACCTTAACCTTCCGGGTTTGTTTACAAGTTTCCAAAATTGATATTATACGTACAGGGTGTTTCTAAATGAGGTAGCATAAATTATACCAGTGAATCTAAAGGTCAAAAATAAATCAATTGAACTAAATATACCTCAATCCAATATTGCACCTCTGTTGAGATATAGAATCCTAAAGATTTACAAGCTAACATACATTTTTTTTGTAATAAATCTAGAATGCAAAATCATGTTAAGTCCAGAAATTAAGAAAAAAAATCGTAGCTCGAAACAAAAAAAGCGTAATCAAAAAATTGCAGACAGGTGCATCCAAAGTTATCCAAATAGGATCTGTGACATGCACAGTTAAAAAGTTTCAAGGAAAATGACCATGATCATTATCAACTGTGGTGCCCTCTATGAACCAAATATAGTTGTTTTCGCATTCGAATACTCACTGCTGATACGAAAGTACTCGTACCAAATTGAATTGAAATTGAATTAAAAAAACTCAATATGCATTCTTCATTTATTATGTTAGCTTGGAAACCTTGGCTCTGTAGCACAACATTGGACTAAAATATGTTTAGTTCAACTGAGGTCCTCCAGATTCAGTGGAATCATGTATGCTACTTCATTTAAAAACACACTGTGTATTGGTGATTTTTTAAGTTAATAAGAGATACTTTGTTATTTAAAGTCTGCATTTGTAATAAAACATCGTATACATGTGTATGTTTTCTCAGAATGCACCTGTACATCTTTGGCTAATGAACAACATTGTGTGTGTTGCAACTTGAAACAAATCAACACGAATTATCTTAAATTATTCATTATACGGCCGGTTAATATAGTATTTCGTGACCAGCCTTGTTAAAAATTTTAGTCAGTATTAAAATTCCATTGGACGTAAGTAGGGTGCAATTTGAGGCTGCCGCTTCTTGCTTCTCGAGAAAGTTCGTCAATTAAGATGCCAATAAGACAACTCTGTTATTTTAATGGGACCCATTACAAATGCTCGTCGCAACAATTATATTCGTTCTCACCGATATTTTTTCCGTTAGCCGCCAGAATTTTCCCTATTCATAAAAATACCGGCTATTAGAAAATGGGGTAATTGAATTTATGACATTGGCCGGAGAATACGTAGAAACGCTTGCACAACGCAGTGCCACAACGGGAGATATATATACGCTTAATGTTCCGGAAAATTGTCTTATGCAAACGAAAATGCGCTAAAAGTAATAATTAAGCGAGCCAGTAAATCGATGACAATCTCGCTACGATATTTTTAATTAAGTGATTAAGATGTCAAGAGCGAACGGACTAGGCCTTGGCTGCAGGACCGGTGCTAGCCACAAGGAGGCTTTAGGAAAAAGAACAACAATGCAGCTGTTTAATGAAAACAAATCGAGAAAATAATATGGTAATATTGAAAAAAGTTAGAGTCTTCGAATAGAATTTGCCAAAGATTCTAGAGGTAACAAAATTAGATAAAATAGTAGTAAATTTTAAAATTTGTATAATACAATGAGATTCTTTCAAATATGTATGTGGTTACCATAATGTCTTAAGTAACAAAGAGATCATTGAGAATTTAAGTCGAATACAATTTGACTCGAAAGTTTCGAACTGCATTCAAACCAAGAAAAACATTTCCCCAGTCTGATGGAATGGTCCAGAAACTAACGAAACCATATGCCACACTCTCTTAAATTCTTCTATAACGAAATGAGTTAAGTTTGATACATCTCCATCCATGCTGACCAACACAAGTGAAACGAGGGTCCCAGGTAAATTTTTGTTCATGAACGTATCGAATATATCTTCGAGAATTTCGTCGTACATTTAGACCAAGACAAAAACTTCTAACCATAGGTATTAAAAAAGCAAGAAAAAACTGCTTTCCATCCCTAATCGAGCATAACGAAACCATATGCTACTATCTCCCAAAATTCATCAGTGATAATCCAAACTGCAGAGCTAAGTTGGTACCTCCATCCATGTCGACCAACAGCAGACAGATGAAGCTGCCCACTAATCGTTTGTTCAAGAAGAGTTTCAATACATTCTGATAGACAATATGATACCAGATTTTTCTGGGATCTACTAGAGATTTATAATGTTCTACATTATTCCAGTGGCAGATAGATGATGTATGTCATTTTAATTGGTTGTGATATAGTAGGCAAACTGAGAATGATTTTAAGAGTGTCTAGATGGACAACTGTACAGTAATTAATTGAATTATTTGAATGGATTAATGAATAGTAATTTGTTGAGTAGAAATGGGTGTCCAGTAGTTGGGTCAGTTGTTGAACAATATTAGGTAATATTAGATCAACAGTTTGTTTTTGGGAAATTCGCTTATTTTTGGCGTAGGACCGGTCCTGGTGGGTTCAGTCTGCATGTAATGAGCTCGTAGACGCCGCTCCTGTCCGAGCCTGGGGATCTTGTTAATCAATTAATCACCGAACAATGACGTCACGAGATGAGTGATGGTTAATCACCGACTTAGTAACCATTGTAACAGCGCCACGCTCCGGTGGCTGCTGTACAGAGACATGCTGCGAAAAGGCGCCCTTTCGCCACCCCCGCCTACCCCCCACCCTCGGCAGATATTTATTTAGTATTTTGATTAATACGTTGACATTCTCATTATTTGCTCGGCTAATAATGGATTGATTAATGCCTCCGGGGGGAGGCAAATAACGTGTAGATCGAATATTGCTTGACGCGAACTCGGATACATACTCCTATTAGCAGTAGGTCACGTTGAAGATGTGGGAGGAAATTAAAAAAAATAGCAAGAAAAGGTAATATATCATCATCGTGGAACAGATTCTGGCATATCTACCAAAGGCAGTGACTACCTACCCAAATATTAAATACCAAATGAGGTTATTGATGTAAGTATTTAGTTTATTAGAAGACAAAGACTTCCAATGCCAGGACATGTTAAGAAAAGTCTATACACATATTATAATAGTAATCCAATCCTAAACCTATTGAAATTAAAGGTGTTTGATTTGGAGTTCAAAAATCACACGACAAACTAGCACTTCAATTCAGACCCATATAGAAAATTAATCAAGTATTACATCCGAAGAATTCCATCTTGTGAAACACAAAGAACACATAGATTAATACTCGACGGTGGTCAGCGAGGAACATGCATATAAAGCATAAATGTAATTATTAATAACAGTATGTTAACGAAAACAACGGGTTCTAAAATCACGAACAAAAAAGTCATTATCACGGTACTGGAATCAGCGAGGTAATTTTTTTAGATGAATTGATTATGGGCAAGAAGAGTTTTTGAATCATTTGAAAGTCCATTGAGTTAAACAATTCGCCAAGAAAGAATTATAAAGGGTGGGTCATATATTGGTTTCTTTGTAAATTGAGTGTTATTTTTACAGTGCCGACACTGACGCGCTTGACATTTGACATGTACAGGTATGTGGTGTCTAACTTCCGCTGTAAGAAATGGATCGTTTTACGCTGAACAACGTTGGGAAATATTGAAAAATTATTTCCAAAGTGAATGCGGTGTTGCAGAAACAGTAAGAAAATTGAGAACAATTTTTGGTCGAAATGAAGCTCCGTCAGCGCCTGGTGTAAGAAAGTTCTTAAGGAAAGTTCGTGAAACTGGCATGCTTATGGATAACAGAAGTCATCCACGTGCTCATCCGGTGCACACAGCTGAAAGAATTGCTGCTGTTGCCCAAAGTGTGCGTGAAAACCCAATAACCTCAACTCGTCACAGAGCACAACAACTTAATGTCAGTCGCACTTCTCTGAGGAAAATACTGCATAAAGACCTCGGATTATTTGCTTACAAATTGCAACTTACTCAAGAGGTAAAGGAAAATGACCATATACTTCGTTATCGCTTCTCTGTGTGGGCTTTAAATGAATTTGAAAATGACGCCAATTTCAATCGAAAAATAATTTTTTCGGACGAAGCTCATTTTCATCTTGGAGGAAATTTTAATAAATAGAACTGTAGGATTTGGGGTTCCGAAAATCCACACGTAGCCATAGAGAAGCCAATGCCTCCTGCAAGAGTGACTGTTTGGTGTGGGTTTTGGAGTGGTGGCATCATTGGTCCGTACAAAATGAAGATGGTAATAGAGTTGCAGTAAATGAAATGCGTTACAGAGACATGTTAACTGATTTTTTTGTGGACGATTTGGACAGTCGACAACGTGTCACACAAGCCGTGAAATAATCGATCTTTTGCAGACTAAATTCGGTAACCGTATTATCAGCCGTTTTGGAGACATTAATTGGCCATCGCCTGAAATTGTTTTTCATAAATAATGGGAAGGCATACTTTCTTGAATAAGCAACAATCATTTAAAAATATTTAACGATGTAGTTTTAATAGCAATTTTAAAAAAGAACCCATCTGATAAATCACCCTCTACAAGAAATAGACATGAACACAACTGGAAATTGTTATGAGTCTAACAGGACCAATAAAATAAAATATGATGTACACTTGTAACAGAATGGTTACAATTTAATGATCAATAGGTATATGTCACCATCGAGCCTTTGAAAGCATTTTGATGAGCCTAACAGCATGAGCAACATCAAGTGGAGTCCGACAGTGACAACACAATTAGTTATTTTGTGTATTAGACAACTACCGTGAAGAACTACCGACCATAGTTTGGAATAATTTACCCGTTTCTAAGCAAATCGTAAATATTTTCTCTGTGTTGCGTCTCGAATATTTTTAGTGGCAATAGTTTTAACAATAATAAAGTTTGTAGCATTAGAAATGGACTCGCTAACAATGCATCAACACGCCATATAAAATAAAAGTTAAACATCGGAAAAGGGCAACAGGTTAGAAACAATAAATCCATAATCGCTTTGTATAAGCACAAAGCCCTTATCGAGAAAGGATTTTCCCTGTGCGATTACGTACTGCATAAATTAAACAAACGCCTAATAAAAAAAGCAAACATAAGCGCTTCCAACCGCTCACCTTTGTTATCGTCTGCGACATTTAGATGTTGCTCTTTTTGCCCCTCGTATAATTTTCACCCTAATGCTTCTATAGACGTAAAAGCCTCGTGGTATAACCCAACCAAGTTGTCGACTGTATTGCGTCCCTTTTATCCGTTCATCTATTGGCGCATAATATGGGGATGCTGAGCATTACCAAATTATCAAGTAAAAACTCAGAGAATCTCTAGACTTGTAGAAGAATGAACAAGAAATATTTAGAATATTTTCCTATAAGGAGACTCTAGCCCTAGATGTAGTTGTTTTAGTAGTATGACCATAAATATGCTTAAAATGTTCCTCTCTGGATATTAACGATTTACATTATTTTAATTTTTTAGTTTTGTAGAAGTCATATCCCTTTTGGTACATAGCCTTTTGGCTAAGGTTTTTTGTTGTTGAGATATTTAACGTCAGTTATAAGTTTTTGGCTCATATCTCCGCCCCTAATAAACTTTTCGACTAGCGCTTATCTCATGAGCTATCTTCTCCTAAAATTTGAAAAGTGTGCGTGAATTAATTACGTCGCAGTCGTACAAAGTTATTAACAAAGTTTATTAGAAGCAGAGATATACGCCAAAAACGTTGACGTTAAATATCTCAACAATAAAATAACTTAGCGACATGTTTTTTTTAAATGTGCGTTTTTTGAAGTACGCACATTTTCACTTGCAAATCATTTGCACTACGGATTTTTCCTTTTGCTGCTATGTACGAGATTTTATACGTCGCGTAAAAACCTATACCTCCAGAAAATTTGTTATAAACAACGCTATAATTAATTTATTTATATTCCGCATACGGCATATGATAAAGGACATCCAACAGGCAAAAAAAAAATTGGCACTTGCGAAAAGCCCCTATTTTGTTATAACAAATTGTTAACAATTAGCGATTTTCCGCATTCAATTGATTATAACTCGGGACCTATTAATCGCACAGAATGTCGATTGCGGAAGCTTATTAACAATAAAAAAAGGCAACTTTTTGGAAAGTTTCATGAAGATACGATTATTATTAACCGAGATAACTAAATTTGTTTAAAAACATTTTTTTCGCAAATTTTGCTCGATTTCTCGTTACAAAATTAATTCTGCAATAATCTAACCACATATCTCGATAGAAAATTTAATAATAAACAACTTTTATCTCTGGATAATTTTTGTAAGACGCATACTTTTCGAGATAATTTGACTTGAAGCGAAAAAAATGGTGTTTCAGAAATAATTTGTTTATTTAAAACATGATGCGGCCACTTGCGTGATTCCGCCTTCTCGGATCTTTAATAAAGACGGTTTCCTCTATATGAAAACGTTGAGACTTCTTTTATGGACAGTTTTGTCGTTTTTTGATACTTTTTGACTGTACGTCGCCTGGTCTACTATTCGTCTGGTCCGCTGTACTCGGGGCCGATGTTATTGCGATTATATTGACTGGTCCGTGGGGAGTTTGAAGGGTACACATTCGAAATAAATCGACTAGTGTTGTAGTATAGCGAAGTCAAGTATTGTTATGCTAGTGATGACCATTTCTGGTCCCTTCGCTTCGAATTCAATTTCGTTTAACGAATGAAACAGTTACCCGAATTGTTCGGCCTTCAAACGTTACAATAAATTATGTGATTCTCGCGCGGAATCGGGGGAAGCAGACAAAACGACCGGGAATACCGGCCATAACCATTTTAAATTATGTAATGCGGATTGGACAATGTTCGACTATTTTTTTCTCATTCGTCTTGTATTATTTGTTGGCGCGCTAAAAAAATACGGCAGGCGAGAGATTACGAGTATTTTTGGGGGTACTCTTTCGAATGGCATCAAAAAAATTCGTAAAAGTTTAACCTTAACCCTGTTTTTGGCCATTTAAATTGAAAAGAGCACGATTTTTCGGGTCAATTTTTTTGTAATATGATTTTTGACTGGAAACATTTTTTCTTTCGAGAGAAAACTACGGGAAAAGTGCATTCGAGAGTTGTACTGAAACGTTATGGACTTAGAAAAAAAATAATTCCAACATGGTGTGTCCAAACCATCTATCTCGGCAAAAATTGGCCGAAACCCAAAATTGCAATTAAATCATGTCCAAGAGGTTTTGCACAAAAAATTCCTGAACCTGTTGTCGTTATTTGTTTTGGGGGGTTCAGAAAATGGCTAATCGGCAAAATTGCCAAAGAGTCTTCAAAAGTTCTGAAATAATGAGCGTCTTGAATTATACTCAACAAAGTATAATTCGTACCAAAAGGATGATTTTGAATTATTTTTTCCGAATACAAGCTCTAAGGCGACTATTTCCGCTTTGTTCTTTTTTTGGTCAAACTGTAAAAAAATTGTTAATTCACCTTGGACATTGTTTAAGGGAGACGTGCGAATTTTTCCAGAATTTTCGGTCTTTCCTGCAATTTTGAGTTTCGGCCAATTTTTGGAACATTAAAATGAAAAAATGGACAATTTGGGGACAGCCATTTTGGCAAAAAATTTTTAAAAATTTTTCAAAAAAAAAATTATATTCACTAAATAAGAGACTCATAGTTTTTTCAAGTTTTCAAAGACAGTCACATGTCTGTATTTTTATTGCCTTGTTTTTACAAGTTTGAGCTTCAACTTGGAATTCAAATTAAATAATTTCCAATTAATTAAAAATGATTTACAACTTTTATTCACGTATTCTCACGTTCTTAGTCTACTTCAGTATCGTTAACTTCTTGTTTATTGTAGATAAGCTAATAAAAATCGCCATCATCGTTGAAAGGTGCTCCTCTCCCTAAGTCGTTATAAATTTACATCGAACGTAATCCCAGAATTAATTTTCTAAATGGCGGAAGCGAATAAATCTTCGGTTGAGAGAATATCACGGCAATAATGACCATGGTAATTGTCCAACGTGAAGGAGCCTGGTAGTTTCTCAAGTTTAGGGTCCGCGGAGGGCAGCAACCGAGAACTTAAGATAAAGGACAAGTCCGGTTCACGGAATCCGGTCGTTCTTCCCCTTTCCGGTCATCCCGCTGAATCCAGTCGTCTTCTAGGAGCGGAGTTGCCTCTTGCCTATCTGCATTTCTATCCCAGCAATCCAAGGTTGTCGGGTCAATCTACAGAAAATAAAAAGCAGCATTTATTGTTAGTTGTCTTTTATACATGGCTAAAGTATGGATTAAATTCAGTAGGTAAATGTGAAACAAAAAATGTTGGAAAAATCCTCGAACAAGTCGATTTTGTTTAATAAAAACAAACATTTTTGAGGAAACGTCTATTTTCAGATGTCATTTGTTTTTGAGTAATGACGTCATCAACTTATTTTTCAAATGGCAACCCCCATTTTTTAAATTTAATTTGAGAGACCCTTTCATTGTCGATTTAACGGTATAAAAATGTTGCCACCTTACATAACAAAATTTTTGAGTAAATGATAATTTAATGTTACAAAATGAAAAATATATTTTTCACAATAAATAAACGAAAATTTCTGAAGAAACTGAACACAAATAAAACAGCAAAAAAGTACGTTGCTAAGCAAAAAAAAATATCAGATTAAGTTTTTTGACGTATCCATGGCTTTTACTGTTAGTTAATCAGCAGATTTGTCACTAAATTGTGCGAAAAGTTAATATAACGTGTTAGTATATATAAAAATTCCAATTTTAATATGGCACTTTTAACTGTGACACAAAGAATTGAAATTTTGATTTTCATCGAATGTGGAAACAAGGCCAGAACTCAGCAGGAGATATGCAATTTGTTTAATGCAAAATATCCAGATAACCCTATCACCCACTCCACAGTTAGTAAGATTGAGTCCAAATTTAGAGAAACTAGCGATGTTAAAGATCTACCAAAATCAGGACGTCCAAAAATTACCAAAAATAAAAAAGATTGACATTGTGTTAAGTATGGAAGAGAACCCTCAGAGTACCTTTATACTAGTTGCCTCAGAAATTGAAGTTAGTTAGACGACAGTTCTACGTATCTTGAGGAAAGAAAACTATCATCCCTACAAATTTCAGCTTGTGCAAGAACTCAACGAAGACGACCCCGACCGGCGACTGCAATTCTGTGAAACTATGATGAATCTTTGTCAAACAAATCCAAATTTACACCAGCAAATATTTTTTTTCTGATGAAGCCATGTTTTGTCTAAACGGTACAGTGAACCGTCAAAATTTCAAGTATTGGATTCGGACGGATCCTCATTGGATCATCGAAGCACATACTCAACATTCGCAGAAATTAAATGTGTGGGCCGGAATAGTCGCAAACAGAATAATAGGGAGTTCTTGCAAAATGATCTAGTTCCAGAAACCCAAACGAGAATGATCCTGACATTCCAGAGAACACACTCTGGTTTCAGCAAGACGGAGCACCCCCGCATTATGCGCGCTCAAGTTCGTGAATATTTAGGCGTCATCTTTCCTCAGAGGTGGGTTGGCAGACGAGGACCGATAGAATGGCCCGCGAGATCCCCAGATCTAACACCACTTGATTATTTTTATGGGGTTATTTAAAATCAAAAGTTTACTGCAGAAGACCACACAATTTAACCGAACTACGAGATCGCATTAGAGATGAAATGGGATCCATTACCCCGGAAGTCATTCAGAATGTACAAGAAGAATTTGTACACAGGCTTGCATATTGCCAAGAAGTTGATGGACGACATTTCGAACACTTAATTTAAAATTGTATTTGCTTATTAAAGAAATTTTCGTTTATTTATTGCGAAAAATATATTTTTAATTTTGTAACATTCAATTGTCATTTACACAAAAATTTTGTTAGGCAAGGTGGCAACATTTTTATACCTTTAAATCGACAATGAAAGGGTCTCTCAATTGGGATTTGTAGAAGAAAAGCTGTATAACGGCCTGCACGGTCTCCCGACCTCACGCCTCTCGATTTTTTTCTTTCGAGGTGGGTATTTAAAACATAAAGTATTTATGATTAGGTCCAGAAATCTTCAAGATCTCTCTCATCTCTCATCAGTAATTCAAAAGGTTCTGGAGCAAGTTCGGACACAATTATTGATTTGTCAAGATGCAGGAGTATTGCAATTTGAAAACTGATTCTGATAATTTGTTTCACTTGGCAGATGACACGTGTTTTATTCACTTGTCTTTATAATATTAAGTAGTTGTTAAACTATATTTAAAACAGTTTTCATTAACAACATTAAAATTAGTGATCATATACCCGACAAAGTTGTTCATCACTGATGTTGACAAAATCAGCACTTTTCATTTCTTGATACAAAAATGGAGAGTTCAACTTAAAAAACTGAAGATGGCTGAAGACACCACTGCTCGAAACCTCTTGGTGATATTTTTCAGAGTGAGAATTATTTACCATAGACGACCAGTGTATGTCTTCGATGTCATTTTTCACCTTCCTCGTATACATCTTAATATGCACAGGTAAACTCGGGCAGCCCAGTTACTTCGTTAATATCAACACGTCCTCAGTTCCGAACTAATGGTGCGAGGTACTACATATATAAAGGCGCCGTCTTCGCTAATTTGGCAGTACGAACAGGTGTTCAACAACGGCATCTCAGTCTTTTTGCATTGGCGTAGCGACGGCAACCCATAGAAATAGATGTCGGTGCAGATATTCAGTGCAACATCACACGGACTCTAATTTATCACATTTCTAAACGCTGCACTAATTGGGAATGCTGGTCTAATTGCTGGAGTGTAGTGCTTTCGGTTTTTTTACTCGAAACGTTTGCACGTTTACAAGGCGAAACAAAAAATACTGAGCATAAGATGAATTTCCGCGCTTTGCGAGATAAAACTCGTTTTAAAGGAGCAAAACAGTGTTAGAATTAAATAAATGAAAATATTAGATAATTGCGATAATGATGAAAATACCGCAATACCTTTCTTTTTTGAGCAATATATTAAGATTCGTCATTCAAAAGTTATGCCTAGATATTATGTGTGAATTGTCTAACCTATAACCTTTACAGTTGTTTAATTAAAGATGACTTCATTGAGATTCCCTATTATTGTTTATGGCGGCTCATTTATTAGCACTATACGTTTGCTACACTTTGCCAAATAAATTCAAATGTCCAAAAATTGGCTACGCTATCTACGACGTGTTTTTTCACTTTTTATTCGTTACCATTTACAGTAGCAACTTTTTTGCCTTTGTAGGGTCTATTGTTATTTAATAGGTAGGGTCTAATTTTAATTGAATTATGTACATGGTAGGTACGAATCTACTTATTTATGTAAATTTCTGTAAAACCCTAATTCTCACGTTTCGGCATTTACCGTTTGTAGATTTATGTAAATACGTGATACAGCCTATTTGATTTCTGTTAAAAACACCCGCATAATAGTTTAGTTTTCCCAAATTGACCTGCGGTTGGGATTTCCCCTAATTCAGTTTACGACTGTTTATTGGAGACTGGTTTCGGGGAACCTACCTGGTTTGTGGCTGATTTTAGGTTTAGGGATTTTAAGTTCAGTTTTGGACAGAGTCTCGAAAGTACATCTTTACCGTTCACCGGCTCCACGCGGAGTCTATCTCCGCGATTTACCGGACTTCTCCGGTCTTTCATATCTTGTAAATATGTAAATAAATCACTGTACATATAGCCGACTAAAGTGCTTTACTTACCACACCACCCATCGCCATACCTTCAATGTACTCCCCTTGGCGATCTCTACACCACTCCATACGATTTTTCCATTGTTGAAAGTAGTACTGGAAGTTTGCTTCTGTCAGCTGGTTCAGAACCTCCGTCGCTTTTGCTTCCACACTTTCGAATCTTGTCCCCACGACTCATCACAAGTAATCACCGTGTCTAACAAGCCTGGATCAGTGTCATTGTTGTTTATAATGTCAGCGCAAATGTTCATTCTTGATTCCTTTTACTCGGAAGTGAGGAGTTTTAGCACCATTTTTGCGCATGTTGAACGATTCATGCAAAATCTGGCGAACACATTTTTTGTCGATTCCTGTTATTTCGGCAAGTCCTCGGATGCTTAGATGACGATCTTCGCGTATTAATTTACCAATATTTTCAATGTTTTCGTCCGCTTTTGAAGTTGATCGGAGCGGATCGTCTTCGGTCGTTTCACTATCCTCTTTAAACCGTTTAAACCAGTCAAAAATTTGTGTGCGGTATAAACATTCATTCCCGTACACTTCTTTTAACATTGCATAAGCTTCTGTGAAATTTTTCCCCAGTTTAACAAGAAACTTGAGATTAACTCGTTGCTCCATCTGGCACCTAACATTTTTTCGACGCGTCACTACTGCGTAGACTAATTTGAACAACTGTTACAGTCAAACTGAAAGACCCACTGGCTTATCCAGCGAGCTCAGGGTGGGGAAAGTATCATCAGACACAGTTTTATTCAAACTCGTCGCGACACGCTCGCAGCGCACTGGTAGCAGCATCAGTTCGGTTATTTAATAGCCACACCTCGTACATCGTTTTATAACAATCCATGACAAGCATTTTGAATATTTGAATTGATGGAAGCTGGAAAAAAATCCTGATCGATTCGAATGATGAGTCCGATCCGATCTCCTCATTCCCTCTACCGCGTCATGATATCAAGATACTCATAATCTAAAATCACCAAAGGTTTACATAATTGAGAAAACGTGAATGGATTTGGGATTACTTAACCACACCGAAAGGGTTGAATCAATTTCGTTGATCGATTGCACTTGATTCGAAAATTGATATGTTGCTTGTTGTCTGTTTCTTTCCTTAGCTCATATTTCGCAGGTTAGTATTATTAAATCCAATAAATGACACAATTCAAATCATCTAGTTGGAGATTACATACTTCCTCTAGCAGCTGTAGTGTTTAAATTTCCTCTTTTATCCCTTCGGTAACTCCACGAGTTACGTTTGTCCATCTATTAGCTTTTACAGTATTTTAATAGTATTTTCTCCAGCCTTTCATCAAATCCACATCGCTCATCTCTCTCTGTCGACAAAATAATTTGGATTTGCTCCGGGGATTTCATTTGCCAGCTCTCGATGTTTAATGGATTAAATTACGGAGATATCATTTAATGAAATACGCGATAAATATTCAACAGAGAGGCATTATTAACATCGGTTAAAAATGGCATGGAAATATAAATTGGATTTCCCATATTCGAATACCAGACTCGGCCGTAATGGAATCGATAGAGTGAGCTCTCTATTAATTTTAATTATGACAGGCCATTCGGAGTGACTTGTTATTAAAACAATGCACATTGTGACGCTCCGATCTAAAATAACCAAGTAAATAAAGCTGTAGCGCCGACCACCATTTCGATCCACCTTGCCGTCCGTCTCTGTCTTTCTCGCGCTCTGCGTTTCACTCTGTCTCTTCGCGCCCTTTCACACTCTGATGTGTCCGTTTAGCTCCGCTGAAATAAACAAGGGAAAATGGTGAACACAATTAAATAGGTCGTGTTGAGATAATGAAGAGAGCGTCCGCTGCTTCGGCCGAATCTGTTGTGAAGTTGTATTTCGCATTCCCTTACGGACAGCCGCACCGTCCGCAATTCCTCTTTATTTCGGACAGAGGACGCGTCCCAGGAAATCGCTTTATAAACTCGAAATAATCCGTGATACAGATGGAAACCTAAGGAAAACACTAAAATGTAGGCACCTTTGATGGTGGGTCATTCTTTTACAAACCGCACACCGAATGACACTTGACATTTTAAAACCATTCAAATTTTTTTTATAATAACTATACGTAATATTAATCGACACGTATTTCAGGATTTTGCCCAAAAAATTTTTATTTCGGAAATATGAATGTATGAAGTTTCGATAATTTGCTACATTTTCATGAATCTTTTCCGGTTTGAAATTTATTATCTACAGTTGTAATAATCGGATTCGTGTCGGGTTTTTTCTATCCGCGATTTTTTTCTATACCTACAATTTTTTTTCTAAACAAAAAAAAAGTTAATAATAATTTAATTGTTTAAATTGTTTTTTTCATACCCGCCCCCCAAGTTAAATGGATAACAAAAAACACTATTATCTTCTCGATACTCTTATCTACAAATAACGTAAAAATGAAGATAGTGTTATTTTTAAATAGCGAATTATTAAATAATTGCGAACGCGAAGGCAAGTCAATCATTTAGTGGTTCGAATATTCGAACAGATCGATGTTTTAATCCTTTCGATCTCCTTTCACATCGAAAAATCAAAAGACCTAAAAGTTTCAAAGATAGATTTAGTGGAACTTCATTTACCAGTTATGGACGAATCCCTTAAACAAAAAATCTGTAGTGATTGCCATATTAAAGTTTCTAAATTAAAGAAAAATCCCGAGAAGAGTTCAGAAGTAAGTTATACTAAACTTTTTCTTGCAAATGTCTGTACTACAATACTATACACTGAGAAAAAAAATACCATTTTTATTGGTAAAAATAAGCAGAAATACTTTAATAGAAAGTACCATTTCAACTGGTAACCAGTACTATTAAATTAGTACTAATTACTATTTCTGTGATACTGATTACCATTTAAAATGGGAATTTCTACAACTTAATCACTTCTGTGTTTTTTTACCATTAACAATGATAGTTTTTACTGTTATTTTTTCTCAGTGTGTGTAATACTAATATACTAATATACACAATACTAAGCCTACAATTTCCTACAGTCGAAGGAATAAATTGTAATACTACATGCTTACTGAACTATGTATGTATTGTATTGTCTCTAGAATGAAGAGAACAATGATGAAATATTGTTTGAAAATTGAAGTTTGAAATAAAACTTCAGAATTTAAAAAGAAACTTGAAAGTTTCAAATAAAACTGCTTTCATTTACTTGCATTAAATTCATTAAATTTTATCCTTAAATATAATTAGCTTTCAAACTGCAACGCAAAACATAATTATAAGAGAAAAACAGAAGAGATCGTCTTAATTCCTGTGCCCCTAGCGGAGCGCGCTGCAAGACTTGCGCTCAAAAATATTGAATAACAATGATTTGAAAAATAACACTATCTTTATTTTTACAGTATTTGTAGATAAGATTACGGAGAAGATAATAGTATTTTTTGCAATTAATTTAACTTGGGGGGCGGGTATGAAAAAACAATTTAAACAATTAAATTATTATTAACTTAGTACTTAAACAATTTTATCACCGCCATAAGCACTTCTCTGAATAGATAGCTGACTGAAGTTTTTGTTAACCTTGATCTAATTTTTCTAGCTAAATTTTTCTCAGCTAAAAAAATTCTTTATACACAAGTTTGTCCCAATTTTCTTTTCCCAAAAGAGAACATTAAAATCTCAAGAATCAAAAGAGAATGTGAATGTGAAATCCCTACAAATATGCTTATGAAATTTGTGAAAATTGTACCCAAATTATGTATTAAATTATTTTGTTATGAATGAGACACACTGTAAGGTACCCAATTATACACTGACATAATTCCAATTCATATTTCATCAGATCGACAAAAAACGTAACGTATATGATAAATATAACAGAAATATTCCAAAAACAAAATAAACCAAGTCAACACTTCTCCATGTGCCTCGCCTTCTTTACTATTCGAAGAAAATTAATTTTGACGTTTTTATCCATTCATACCGATCGGTTATTACATTGTAATTACATTCCTGGTGAAGAGCTTTTTTCATTGATTAATTCCGAGTGTAAAAACTTTTACCATCAGTGATTTAATTTGCAAACGACAATATCGGAAATTGTCCAATACTTCTTTCTGCAGTGGTCTAGTACACTTTTCAATTTGGAACGTTTCCTTTTGGCGCCACGGTATTTTGTGCACCTAGCAGGTGTACCTAAAGTAAATTGATGATGATTGTTACTGTACACGGTGATTGTTTTATCTTTGTAAGAAAATTGTAACCTGCAAAAATATCATGTTCCAACTACTTGAGACTAGAATTGGGCATATATGATAAAAAGAAAACTGCACATCGCGACGCTTCGAAAAATTCGTTTTTCCAGAAACATACCAGTTGTATGGCATCGTTGTAAAGCTCTTCTAATTTGGAGTTACAGCTACCAGGGGTTTGTTGTGCTTGGCTCTCAGTGAGAATCTGGATTCTCTGATTTCTATAAGACCTCCTGATTAGGGCCGGATGTAGGGGTGTCGGGGCCCGGGACAATGAAGAAAGTGGAGGACCCTGGAGGAAATAAAATAATTTTCGTTTGGACATTCTCACATTTTGCCCCTTTGGAAATAAAAAAATTACCGCTTGGACTTTCTTGCATTTTGTCCCTTTTAAATAAAATAATTTTCGTTTGGACCTCCTCTTTTTTTGATATATGAAATAATAGTATATTGTGCAACAAGTGCAGAAAATGACTAATTTCTCACGAGTTTGAAAAAAGTTGCCCCATGATTCGTAGGCGAGTGGCGCAATTCAAACGAGTGTGAAAGCAAGTTTGAAAGCTTGCATTTCATCTCGTACTTAGCTGTCATTTTGCCCCTTAACCCGACATTTTACCCCGTATCCAATAAATAAATTTAAATTTTGCGTCTATTGAATTTTGCATGAGGTTTAAATTTTGTAGTTCTAGCACTGGATAAATCTGACATAGGATGAAAATATCCCTTGTTTCGATATATTTCATTACTCATTACTTTCTTAAAAATTAAAATTTTTATCGTTATTAAATTTTTGAATCCAAGGTTTGTGGAGGCCCTCAATGTGTGGGGGCACCGGGGCTCCCGCCCCGGTTGCACCGCCGTGCATCCGGCCCTGCTCCTGATCATTCCTACACACAAGCGAATATTGCAATTATTTATGCACTAATTGTAAATAGTGTTGCTGAATTTCCTAGGTTTATGCTGATTTCGCAGCCTGGGTGCACAGTAGATACAATGGGACTTAAAGTGCAAGAGTGTAGATAGTTGTGGATGAAGTAATTGACAAAAGCCGATCGATCTATTACAGAAGGCTTTTTAGTAATGTAAACTTTTGCGCAGGTTAACAGCGTTTAATATTCAGTCCGCTAAAACATGGTGTCTTCAATCATTTCTCGTGTAATTATACACTCGATTCCCTCTTAAGTCACCAAATCCGTGCATCATCTTCTCGCTTCAGTCGCGAAATGTATTCTCTCTTAAATCTCAATCATAACCTCAACTTTTTCGTGTTTTTAGTTGCAAAAAGAAATATTTAGAGATATACCCGAGAATATACGGTGGTGTATTATTCTCGGGATATACCACAGCACTTTTTATAATGAAAAATGAGCCAGCTGAACGAAAAAATCAACGTAAGTATACCCAGTCGTGCGTGACAAAGTTCGATTTTCCACTTGAATGAATATTTTAAAGGTTAAATATTTTAAAAGACACCTAACCTATTTTAAAGGTTAGGTGTGTATATTTAATGTATTACACAATCATTTTTTTCGATAAAAATTGTACATATTCATGCGAGAATCCAATTTCCAACCGTGGTTCTGAAACTTTTTACAGGCGGCGACTTAAGAGGGAACGTTTCGTGACATAATAGGGAAAACCGTGGTGAAATAAGAGGGAATATGAATTAAGCGAAGTCAGAACCACCCCCCCAGTGTAATGCCTCATAAAATCGCAAAGACTGCAGATCTCTAAACACAACATAGCTTATTTTAAACAAGGTAAAAGAGACCATTATAATTAATATTCACGCCAAACAATTAACATTGCCCGAAATATTTTCCAGGTTTAACTGCGATTACCTCATCCGTAATTTCGTCCAACTATCGTATTATACATTTTTTTTCCAAACAGCATAACTGAACAAAACCACCGAATTCTCGGTAAACTCGCAGTTCTCTACGCAAACGAACTTTAATGATCTGTTCCGTTCGTTTTGGTGCAAACCGACAAAGATTCATTGAAATACGCTTCTATAGGCATTGTTGTAAAATGCACAGTCTGTTCTTGAGCGGTTGACTTGACAATACGCTTTGAGATGGGTGACTTTGCCTAACCGGAACTCAGTATCCGGAACTACAAAGCCGGCCTAAGTTTACCCCAAAATGGCGCTCGACTATAGCGAATAAAGGCCGAATATCGCTAAATGTATTTCGGTAAATTATGGAGTTGCAGACTTCTCCAGGAAAGGCGTTGTGTTATTATTGAACGGCTCAGTCTGTCGAATGTATATGTCGTTTGTCGAAGATATGATATCTTTCTTTCCTAATCAGAATTTAATGGTGTATGTAAAAAAATAATCGAGGAAAAAAAATCGTCGTATCAGGAATCATGTATAAAATGTGACGTTCGAACATATGTACGTCAAAAACTTATATATCACATGAATATTTAATTTCATATTAAGAAACCAGTGATATTGGTGAGTGTGGAAGTAAAATATACATTCATTCAGAAAAATACTGTTCGCCCAATAAGAAGGAAATAATGGAATGAGACTTGAAATCAAAACTTTTCAGACGAACTGAACAATGTTCAAATATTATTAGCCAACACTGCTGATCAATGTAGACCTCAATTTGTGAAAAATAAGACAGTGAAGTAAAAAAACAGTCATATTAGCACTAATAAGACTTGTCAAAAACTTTTTGGATTACAACTTGTTGAATCAAAACAAAATTAATTCAACATAACCCTGAAATATCTTTAGTTGTTCGATCTAAGAGAGATTCGAAATTCTAACATTGTCAAATTCGCACATGAAAACTTTACCACTTTAAATTAAAAATATCAGTTTTAATCAATAAAGATTCAAAGTATTCACGTATGATTTTGTTTCTACGCCAAAGGTTCCAATTCTCCCCTGTATAAAAACAGTTCACGGTCGACAGAACTTAATATTTACCGTCAGTTTTAGTCATCTCCTGATGATGCTAACATTATTGGCGAAACGCGCGTTTTGTACAAAAAATTATTTAGGTGTTAAGTGGTTAAAAGTGGGAAATTATTCTACGACGAAGGTTCCGAATCTACCCCTGTATGTAATATAATATTTAAACGAGGGAAGAATTAAGAAGAAAAAAGTTTAAAGGTCAACTATGTATCGTGTGAGATGATTGCAACAGAGGCTGATCAAAATGTATAACGCTTCAGTGTTAACTTCACTATTTTGAATTTGAGCCACAATACCCATTGTTTTAATAACAAGAATTTGAATACCCTGAATACCCATCATAATTAAAATTAACAGAGAGAGATATATAAACCCTATTGATTTCATTATGTGCCAAAACAGTTTATTACCTTTACATTCGAATATGGGAAATCCAATTTATATTCCTATAGTATTTTAAATGGTGTTAATAATTTCAATACATAATAGAATGTTAATTGTTTTTGATGATATCTGAAATGCAACCAGTTTTCAATCAACCTTCAAAATTGAAAATCTGCAAAACATGGCAAGTCTGTAGAGCCGTCCATATCTTTCAATTGATAAGCAACTCATAATTTTAGGTTTCAAAATTCCTGCATCCTCCTAAAATTTCGAGGAAGTATTTTAGATTACAATTTGTTCAGATCAAACTGGTGTAATTGTTGTTCAATTTAGTCAATCGTTTCCTCTTGTTTTCGTATCTCTCTTCTAATTAATTTTTTGTGTGATTGTTATATTTAAAAATTCCATGTAAAGGTTGTAATTATATTGTAAAATTTATCACATAAAATCGTTTGTTCTACAGGTCTATGAACTTATCGAAACAAATGCGTCTGAATAGATTGGAAATAGCCTCGCTCTAGGGATTCAACAGACACCACAAAAAACCGTACATAAACAAGTAAAACTAATTAAAACCCAGCATATGAAGTGTTGCGAAACATCGTTTTATTTTTACAGGAAAGGAATGTAATTAATTGTAATACTTGCAAGTGGCGTAACAACTTCTAAACCATCCCTGTTGATTTAACATACTCAATTTCATTTTTGATAGCTGGGGAATTGTCCACAAAGTGTTTGTGCTTCCAAGCCAAACAGTAAATCAACACATTTACAGATAGAGGTTCTCGAAAAAAGGTCATGCGTGTGAGACCAAACATCAATAACAACTGGATGTTGCATCACAACAATGCGCCTCGCATTTCTGTAGGTCCTGAGCCTCCTGATCTTGACTTGATTCCTTCTGACTTTCTTCTCTTCCCGAGATTGAAAAATCACCTCAAGGGACGTCATTTTGGGACCATAGAAAACATTCTAGGGTTGAAAACAAGGCTATTCCAGTATATGAGTTCCAGCACTGCCATGAGAAATGGAAGAACCGTCTCTAGCGCTGTGTGGCTTCCCAAGGAAGTTATTTTGAAGGAGACAATACTGAATTGTAATTCTATTCGAATGAAAGACTGTAAAAAAAACAGTCTATTACTTAATTTACAGACCTCGTAGGTACTCATATCAATCTTTGGTTGAAGGTAAGGTTTCTGTCTGTAAAAAATGTTATTGTGAAAACAATGAAGATGGTAATTAAGAGGTAATCAAGAGAATTTCAACGAATAAAATATCAAATTAAAAATCTTCAAGAATTTTTTTGAGACCTTGTTTTTCGAAATTGGTTAATTGTTTGTTTGGGTCTTAACGGATCCCTTGTAAAAGTAGGTCGAGAAAGTTCCGTGAGTGTACACCCTATTATGACGCCACACTGTGGGTTAGAATCGGAAAATCCTGGCCAAAAATCGAAAAACCAAGTTCGTTATAGTCTGTTTTAATTCATATAGCTTTGTGAAGCAGGTTTTGCGTGTAACACTGAAACACCTAGGTTTTATACCTGCCGTTCTACTTCAGTCGGAAGTTGGCCACCTTCGAGTGCGTCACGGTACGAGAATCGGTCGGTTCGGTTCGGGTGTTGTAAATTTTTGTTACCACAAGGTGTATTTCCGACTTGAAAAAATGGAGGCTACTCTTGACGGGATGTAAAATATTATCTATGCATTAAAATTCAAATTTTTGTATTTCTTATGGAAAATAAATGTTAACTCTGCGCTTATAATACAAACGCGCATGTTAAGGTAGCGAAATAAAACTATGAAAATAGTTTGTACCTACAGCGTTCTAACACTAATTCACACTTTAACATGTGGGAAATATTAGTGGAATAAGAAATTCATAAAAATTGGCTGCTACAAACTGCTCATTTTAGTGAAAAATGCAAAAATAGAAAGGCGCGTCCAATAGAGCGTTCTCGGGGAAATTCTAACTGTACCTGCGTCAAAGCAGGTGTTCATCCCCAATACAATAGTAAGTCCCAACCAAGGGGGGAAATATAGGGTGTCTCAATGTTCCATGGAATATATATTTTTTATTTTATACTAGTTAACCTAATCCAACTTAACTGAGGTTCTCTGCGATCAATTTTTAACACAAAATAATTTTAGTAACTTATTGTAAGTTAACTGAAGACACGTTGCGTGCAATTGTAGGTTCCAAAAAGTTCTTTCTTTTGGCCCTCCATTTCTTCAGGGAGTTTAAAATCTTATTAATGAAAAATATAACTAATCTTATTTGAATCAAAATATGTAGCCTTTTAAGAGAATTTTACTTCCGATTCTCCACCTGTTTTTTTTTTCGGTAAGGAGATTTAGTTGAAATTATGTTGAAAAATATAAGCAGAAAATATCAATGCTCTAATTTTGATCACAATAGGTACCTTTTATCGCGAAAAATTGGTTGGATTTTTAAAAGTTGCTTTTATCGCAAAAAAGCGGTTACTTTCGGGCCGCCATTTTGTTTTTTTTTTTAAATATAAAGTACAAATTTGAAATCAGCGGACCAAAAAACATTAAATTCGATATAGATGACAAATTTTCTACCCTTCTCGATTTTTTGCCAGGATTTTCCGATTCTAACCCACTGTGCGCCACTGAGGCTCATGTGTGTCTGTGTCGAAACTCGGACTAACATGTAACGTTTTGTTGCAGATGAAAATAGAGATATAAATGGACATCCGGAGGACGACCTCAAAAGGCAGAGATCGCAGTATAATGGAGACCAGCTATATTCAAATGTGAGTAAATTGCGCCTATTAAAATCTAATTAAGTTTCAATATGCTCTCATGCTTACAGTTACAATTTTGTTTACAGTCTATTTTATCCGTGTCTGCGTTACGCCAGGCGATTGATGCAATATTAAATTGCAGCTTGTTTTTGAGAGAAATCACTTAAAATTCCCGATTGCTCGATAAAAATCTTATCCAACCATCTGGCGACTGTGCTGGCCCTGCGTTGTTTATTATTTGCCAGACTTTACGTCTAGAGCTAAAACTTTCCTAATGACCAAAACACGCACCAATTTACATGGTTCCTCTAGGCAAAGTTTTCTAATACTATCGCGTTTTATGGCCATTATTATGTGTAATGCCACTGCCCCAGACGAGTTTGGTAAAATAATCGACAGGAGTTATTCTGTAATTTTCTGGCTTATTTTAGTGTGGTAGATATTAAAAATTACAAATTTTAAACAAAAAAAAATGGACATATAATTGCAAAAAAGAATCGGTCAACTACAGAGCACTAGATACAAGGGATTTACTTCCAAAATCCAAATTTTTGAGGGAACCACTAGAAGGCTTAAGTATTAGTAGGTATATTTTTATCAAGATGGGAATCCAAATAGAATCCAATATTTT